>CAESWR010001429.1:215907-278588 GCA_903171835.1 Mullus surmuletus | reverse complement strand
CAGACAGAGAGGTAAGCCTGTTCACGTTCCACACCATGTCAGAGTGGAAACTTTTATCTGCACGCCGCTCTCATCCCGCTCACACGCATCTCTGATTTACACATATATGTTTGTGTTTAGTGCCGCCGCTGCGGCCGGCGAAAGGTTCTTTATTCATTTTGCATGCCTTTAACCACAAATGTGGGTCAGCACTCGCAAGGCGGTGTCGGCCTGTTTCATCCTTTAAAGTGTAATTACAGCGTGTGATCTTCCGGTGGAGTCTGCCACTAACAACCTCTGTGCATCACTCCCTTCTTCCCTCACTGAGGTGGGAAGTCAGGTTGTGATTATTGTTCCTGTTACCATGGAATCGAGACCTCAGAGGAAACAAACAACACAGCAGGCCACTTTTAACGTCGGCACATAATTTACTGCAGGGGATAAACTTGTCACCTCCACATTCGACTTGTGTATCCCGCTGCCTCAGTCAGTCTCTGAGTCACATCACCTGCATTTATCTGCCTGCTGGTGATAATTCATTGCGAATAAAAGAGAGTGGTAATTGCCAGCACCACTAGGATGGAATCTGTGAACATGTTGTGTTGTAGTCACATCAGGTTCCCCCTCAGTGACCATCAGTTTTTGTATGGAGAGAAAATCATGAGAATTAATGAGCAAACTTCAAAAGCTCAGGAATATGAGATATCGTGAAAAAGAATTAGTGTCACCAAAGTGGCTGTGGGCTGTAAAACAGCTTTAAGCCTTTACCTAACAAGCAGTGACAACATAGGCCATGGTCTATGCTTTAAACAGTTTTTTAAATTCAGTTTTACGGTTTCATAGCAGAAGACAGAGAACACTTTTTAAAAACGGTATGGTTTTGGAAACATGGCTGCCGTCCCATTGGCTGTTTGCTAACTTGCATTAGCTACATCATCCTGTGAGGAGGTGGATGGCAGCAGAAGCAGCAGCACTCAGCACATGTGGTGATATTATGGGCACAGCTGTGCACAGCTGACTCATAATCACTTTCAAAAACATCAGCGCTCTAATCAGCTCCCCTTTCTGATTAACAAATGACTCGCCACAAAGCACTCCAAATATAGCTACGGTGGTTTGCTGTTTTGTTTGCATGGGGCAAAGCGAAAGAAAATCCGTCCGGCTACGACCTTTCTCCTTCAAAGAATGCGCGAAGGATCTGAACTTGGATTTTCCTACTTGTCTCGGTGACACAAGCAGGAGCAGACAGGTGAATGATGTGCCTTTGGTAAGCGATTCTGTTTGAGGACTGATCTCCACTTCAAAACCTCAGCGTGAGGACAGCATACACCTCTGCCTTTCTACCCCTTCGCCTTGTTGGCAGAGGGGGCCTTCGGCGGCGCAGGATTAAGACCCAAAAGTCCTCCAAAAGAAACTCTTCAAAGGCCCAGTTCATCCGGCGAGTGAAGAGCTCATCAATTCAGTTTTCTTCTCTAAAATCACCGTCCCTTCCACGGGGCTCGGCTTGTTTGTGAGCAGACTCGTACGCTGAGCGTCTTCCATCTCTTGCAGTCGGTTGCATAAGGTGCTTTTGATATTTCGCGTGACAAAGGGTTACTTTGCCTTAACTCTCTGAGGGATTAGCCTGTTGTTAGTGGCAATTTCTCACACCCTCCCGGGGGTTGGGATGCACATTGTACGACTCTTGGACCCAACCCCTTCTCTTGACCCTCATTTTCCACATCAGCAAGACGAGAACTGCCAGCTTGCCTCGGAGCCCCAGCCCGCCTTCTGCCCACAGATTAAAAATCAAATATTAAAGTGCTCTGTTGTGAACTCGGCCTAATTGATTCCTTCCGCCGGGTGCACACAGAAAGGGCTGACAGCAGGCGATACCAGGCTTTGTCAACAGCGGGCATGGTGCCTGACGCTCAGGACGGCACCCCAATAAAGCCCCCAGCGAGCGTGCCAACCTGAGGCACCACACACAGTGAGGCCGCTTGGCAAGCGCTGCAGCTCGCCAAGCTTATAACAACACAGTGGCAGCTCATTCTTTCGCTGCGTGTCATCTCCCATCGGCTGGCCGGGAAGTCGGCTCTCTATTTGTAAGGAAGTGGCTGGCTGTGAACAGTGTGAGTGTGTGAGTGTGTGTGTGTCTTAACACTTTGAAAAAAAATTTTTCGCCCACTTGCATAACCGCGTGGCTAGCTTGAGCTAACTAGTGCTGCTATAAGGCTTTGTCAGTGTTGCAGAGAAAGCTCACTTCTCACATCTGGGGGTCTCCTGCCATTCAGATAATTTCTTTAATAGCTTAACAAGGGCTGTGTCCGAAAGGATTCCCTAAAATTTCGTAGTCACTATGTAGGGTTTCACTTTCCATAGCTTATCTACAAGAACTTTCAGACACTGGTTGCTGTTTCTGACACATCTGATGCCATAGCATTACGATATGAGGTTGGCTAGTGTAGCGGTTTTTACTCCCTTTTCCCCTATTCCATAAAAGTGGAATGTATCTGTAAATAAATATATATTAATAATTCTAGCATATTTTAACTTGCGTGTAAAAACAAATAAGAGATGTGAATACCTTTTTTGACGTGCAAAGCACGTGCAAAGGTGGTTATGCTGCGCTGCAGGTGACCATAGGTTGTAGATTACTTTTCATACTGCATTGTGGAACATTTTCAGGGCAACTATAGGGGGTATCATAATGATTATTTCACATTTGGACACCACTATGAAATGGCTGTTCCCCATATAGGGCTCTATGTAAGGAGTATGGAGCGATTTCGGACACAGCCAACACACCACAACAGCAAATATGTTATCCCAGCCCACTCTGAGGGAGAAAACATGACAGCCGGATGTGATGTTCTCATGTGTTTGTTTAAAGAAGAAACAAGGGAATCTACGACTTTTCCACCATAAAACACACCTGGCAAAAAAAAACTCCACAACTTATATCTTTTGCTCATAGTCATTTACCCCCAAATTGCTACCTCAGTGAAATGGTGTCTCTCTGTTCTCCATAGACATCAAGATCCTCATCTCACTCTTGTCTTCGCCCCCCATGAATTTATTGGCCATTTTATCAGTGTCTTGAATTGGCTTCACCTCCCGTTTGTTTTTAATGTCTTTGTACTTCCCTTGTAAGCGCGCGCAACAATGGCAGGGGTGTGATGTTCATTAAACGCGGACATTCATCCACAACACTTTTCTCATGAATCTGATTGACCTTTTTGCTCGGTAAAGGTTATAGGTGCCTATTAATCCTCGAGCGCTGGAAAATGGGGTATATCTCCTGTCCCCCATAATGGTTTATGTTCCATCTGAACTGATGGGAGGATGTGATAGAAGGGTTTGAGTGTGTGTGTGTGTGTGTGTGTGTGTGTCTGTGGGGTTGAGGTCAGAGAGCTGGCCGACAGGTGCGGTAATTACTCCATTAGTAAAACAGGGCTGCGCTCTTGGCTCTGACACAGCACTAATTACAACACAAGGATGGCAAATCAGATCAAGCCACTGCTGATTCATATTTAATAGGGTGAAAAAAAATTCTAGAAGAAGGCTGCAGAAAGTGAGAGTAGCCTGCCCATCGTGCGTGTGTCTGTGTGGGTGTGTTTTGAAGAGGACAAAATCCCAACATGTACCATTTCCACCCATGCAAATCCGGTGAATTTGGTACTTGAATGTCTTCACATCTCATTTCAGCGTGACCAATCGCCAGTGCAGTCATGAAAAAGTCTCCCGGCCACCTCGGCAGCAAAGGCCAGTGAAAAGTAATCACAACGTACTCTCCCCTGAGAAAGGAGCATGGGTTTCATTTCTGCCTCCATCTCATTCCTGCTGTCGATCCCAGGGGGTGGGGGAGGCGGAGGATGTCTGAGTCGGGGTCGTAATGGTAACCTCGTGAGGGGTGGCAGTTTGCTGCCTGTCTGGCAGCAGGCTAATGGAGAGCTAATAGGAGGGGGATCAGGTCCCAAAGACCACTGCTGTGACCTTGACATAAGAGGCGGGCAGGTGGGACGAGGAGGGAGGGAAAGGTGAAGCAGCACTGGCTAACAGATTCGTGGTTGGAATATATTTCTTTCCTTCTGATGCTGCTTTTTTTAACTTCTTCTAAGTCCGTGAGCACCTCTGATGAGTGGTTGGATTTCATCACAGAAGATTATTTGAGACAATGTTTTTACTTTCATAACAGCAGCGGCAGTATTTTTTCAGTGTAACAGCAAAAAAAGCATTAAGCGGAATAATACTGAGAAAGTTATTCAAATTTTTTGTTTACTGGTAACGCATCACTGAAAGAACAAAAATTATGTTATTTTTTGTGACAGGAAGCGCCAACAAGATGAGAAATAGGCTTTAAATGTTTGTGAATAATAAGGTTAAATGAACTTTTCCAGTAGAGCTGCTTCTTCTTCATCTGTTAGATTGATCGATGTGCTTCCATCTTCAGCTTCATAATCAATAGCCATCCAACAAAAGAAAAATAAATATTTGGACGTCTTTGCTCTTATTTTATCTTATGTGAGTGCAAGAGTCTGCCAGAGTGTTTGTACTTTGCCGGTGTAGTCTCCCTCCTTTTGATCCACATCAGAGGGAGGTCAGGCCCTCTGGGATAGCCAATAAGCATCATCCACAGTAAAGGGAGTCAGACTATCGCCTGATCAATCTCAGCACTCATTAAAAGGCTGCCAAGCCCTTTGCAACCCGATACAATATCAATACCCCAGCAGCACCCGGAGACCTTCAGAGCTGTTAGGCGAGCCGCTGGCAGCTTAACTGTCATTACCGGGGCGGGCGGTGTGCCAGGGACCCCCTTCGTGGGCCACTTTGGCTGCCCCCATGGTCCCAAACACAGGTCAGGACAGACAGATGGGTTGTCTGGGCAGCTGTCCCAGGGATGGGGCGAGACGGAGAGATGGATGCTGACCTGTAGAAGAGGAGACAATCTGTGCTTTTTAACAATATGGAGGGATGTTGTGGGATGTGAGTGTTGAATGCGCGCATTTACACACGCCGCCGCGATTTCTTCTAGAGTTTCTGCCGCCGCCGGATGATTACCATTGCAGATATTTTTTTGTTTGGAATGAATAAAACACAAAGAGCCTTGACAAAAAATCAACCCACTGAACCCCGGGTATTGTTAGAGATTTGAAAAAATTGCCCAGAGATTTTGGCCCATGTCCCAAGATTCCTACTGGGAAAACCACAAGGACTGAATAGCACTCAGCGGTGATTTTTTGAGTAGAGCAAATGGGGGGGAATATAAGCGGCCGTACACAGAAAGCCTCTGTAATTCAGATCATTGTGCCGGGGTCTCCCCTCCGTGCTCCAATCTTAACCCCCTGTGTGGTTCCGATATGGGAGGGAGGGATCACTGTGTGCGTGTCTAAACCCCCGGTAATCCCCCGACAAAAGGGTCCAGAGAAAGCTAGATAGCAAAGGTTTGGGGGGGGGGGCGGGGTGTGTTAGAACAGTGAATGGGAGGACTGAAGGAGTAAAGAACTGGTTGTCCCTCCTCAGCCCCCATGGGTATGCCGAGTACTACATAAGATGCTCCCACAGGCGACACCCTTTCAGCATGTAGGGCCACTCGGAGTTGGTCAAGGGATGTTCAGTCAAGTGAAAGAATCCCGAGTCTGGAGTGATTGCTCCTGCACGGGCCGTGCTGCAACTCCCAGCCGACGTATTGATTTTATCCAGGCTGCTTGTGATTTATTCTGTGGTTGGGCAGCACTTGTTTACTGAAAGTTGAAACCGATATTGTCTGTAATCATCATTAAGTCGGGGGCCATTAGGAGCGGGCCCCACTGCAGGTACTAATTTGATGATGGGAGAGAAATGGCGTGTAATTAAAATGCATCAAGTGCTGATGCTTAAAATGTACGAGTCCTGTGGCACATGATCTAATTATACCGACATGTGCGGCGGTGTTTCGTGGGGTAATTGCGTTATCAAAAGTAGATAAATATCCCAACAACGCTCCTGTCAGCAGGAACATCAGCAAACGATTCTCTTATTACAAATCATACCTTGCGCTGTGTCGTTTCTAATTGGCGCTGCGGTATTGCAGTGTCACGCCAGAGTCACTTGGCTGGACCGGGGTCTCAGCGAGGTAGTTACGGCCATGGAACAATGAGCCCCGGCTGATTTCTCTGTAATCCATTTAGCCGAGATGTGACACACTGTAGGGGGGCTTTGCCTCTGGTCAATAAGTGCCAATAAGAAACAGCCATCACTCAGCGGGCCGCCCTGTCCACCAGCTTGCTCACTTGTTTCAGCCGTCAACCCCCGTCTTAAAGGGGGCCGGGCGATTGTGCCGCACTCTCGGACGCACCACAAATGGGTTTCCCATCCGAACCTCAATGGGGCAGGAAAGGCCGGGACACCGGCCGACTGCAAAGCAGCCGCATTTCCCTTCGACATCTGAATAAACCCATCTGAAGTGAAAACAGCCGCGTATTTACAAAACACCATTGACAGTTGCTCATTCTTTCGGTCTTAAACCCCTGGAGGTGGGGCTGTGGGGGGGGTGAACTCAAATCGGGGACAATCGGGTCTCTGTTTGTGTTTTCTCTCACACCTCCGTGTTCTCTTTGGGCTCTCTTGGAGCGTACCGCTGGGGTGCAGAGGAGGAGGGGTAAATGTCGTGACCCTGCCGTAGACCCTGCCTAAAGTCCCCCCCCCTCCCAAAAACCTGCAGACCACCACGCTAGGCCCCGCATGCCGAGCGGTTGCTGCTGGAAACCAGGAGTAATGGCGAACGAAACGCCTTAAAGCATAAGGCCGAATTCGTCCATCAATCCATCGTCCCCGCTCGAGGTTTACATGTTGTTCCCCATGGCTTCGATCCAAGCTCATTAACGAGGAACATCTTCAGCGTGTTAGTTAAACCTGGAGGAGACAAAAAGACAGTCAGTTGTTATGTGATGTCCCCCAAGCACTGGTGGGGCCAAACAATTTGAGAACAATACACTGATGTTCATTTCCGCCAGATTCAGAGATAATTAGTCTAACAGTTGTTCTCTCCTTTTATGTCTTCTTATTAGAGAGAGCGATTTGAAGTGTGATATGCAGAGTGTGCGTGTCCGCCTGTCTCTCTGCATGCGTGCGTGTGTGTATGGTGTACATTTATAGTCAACAGAGCAGACCCAGGGAGTCTGTCACAGCTCTTTGTTCTCCAGCGAGAACACATCATGACTGGGCCTTTTGTCTGAAATGACACCATCATACAGTCGCTTTCCCTTCCTCTCTCTCTCTCTCTCTCCCTTTCCATCTGTACGTTGACGCCGTTGTTTCTTCTTCTCCTTTACTTTATTCCATGTTTTATTCCAGTGAACCGTTCGCCTTCCGTCCATGTTACCTCTCTCTTGCTCTTTTATGTTAAAACCGTTTAAAAAGATAATGGGCTCCGCTTGTCATAGAGACTGAGGATAGAAATGAGGTGCACCTTCATGCTCATCTCTTCTTTTCTATCTGTTTTATGTGTTGGTTTAGCACCTATGTGGTGAAGAACACTTGTATTTATCTTCCCCATTCGCTGAAAAGCAACATAAATTGACCATTAAGATGCAGACACCCAAACATAACACACCTGCAAATGTTTTTTCCAAATCTGTGGTCATAACGAGAAAATCTCCTGCTCTTATTATGAAAATAAAACCGTACTTTTTAAAAAATGTCACAACTTTCGCGAGGTTGTTGGATTGCTTGCAATAATGGTACTTTCATTTGTACTCGAAAGTCGGAGCATACTCATCTTCTCCGTCAGAGTTGGCTTTCCAATATGGCCGTTCCGTCTGTAAGCAGTAAGAAGAAACTCCTGTAATATTGTGTTTATTAGCACTTCTGACTTATTAGTGTCACATTAAGTCACTCTTACACAGTTTGACATGTATTTGCAGGAATGCTCCTGCGGTGTTCGTACCTGCATACTAATACGCAAGCTGTTGTTATTGACGGACAGTGGCTCCCTGGAGCTAGCTAGTTTTTTCATGTATGTGAGCCAATTAGTTCCTCAAATAATTTAATTCTTGTCTGTTCAGTATCGTCAGTGTGTGTGGATCCTGGAGCATAAATGGTCTGGAGCATCGTGGCGAAGCAGGTTGAAGATCGTTTCCATGTTTGTCGCTGTACAATGATATTACACCTGACACATGGTACCTTTAAGCTTTTGAAAACGGATTTTAATAATATAAACTATACAGGGCAAGGGGGGGGGGGGTCTTCATATTTTTTGTGACTTGTCTGTAACTGAAGCGACTCTATGAGAATATCCGTCTTTCTCCAAACCACTGTTTTAAAGATAAAGTGTTCTATTCTTCTCAAATATTATGTGTCTAGATCACAATATGAGAAAGTCGTGCACATCCATGTTGCGGCCAAAAATAAATCAAAAACTCGATATGAAGACAAATCAAAGACTGATCCATGTGTGTGTGTTTTCGTGTGTGTCTCCCCTCAGCCAGAACACTTTTCAGCTTCACCTCTTCTCTGGGGGCAACAGCCTCACTGCAGGATTAATGATGTGTTAAGTACTAAATTTACTCACATTCATATTTCACTGTCAAAGCCGTGCATTTCACATCGCTCCAAAGGTTCAGCAGCACAATGATGTATAAACAAGGAAGCAAAATGGAAGTTGTGTATGTATAAACATAAAGGCGGACTGTCAAACGGCAAATGCGGAGAGAAATATTTCATTTCTTGAGTCCTCCTCATCGCGGCAGACATCTAATTTCCCTCACTTTTAAAGTCTAACTACTGCTCTTTTGTGTCTGTGTATTGAAACAGAAAATTGCTGCGCAGGTCCTGACTGTCATCTTAAAATGTCTGCCGAGTGCCGAGCTTATCGGAACCTGAGGGAAATCTAAATTAAATCTTCCCGGTGAATGGGATCAGCCCACGCATTATCTCTCGTCATTCCCAACTGTTAGAGTTAGTTATTAGGAAGTAACGGCACATTTGTCAAAAGAATGTGAAGGCGCGGTTGGAGTGCTGGAGTTGAATTCAATTTCAGGGTTATCGGCTGGGGACCAGGAGAATTCAGCTGGACCGCGTTGACCTATTAAAGGAGCCGCCGCTTTAGATGTCATCGAGGCAAAATTAAAATTTGGACAGTTTAGATGTCACTGACTGAGAAATATCATGCAACACACCGACAAGTACCCACCCTCTCCTTAGAAAGTGTCTAAAAAGAGTCTCATTTTCATTCAGTGGCTGAGATATTGCGTATAAGTGGGTGGAGGCTCGAGTGGTTTAGAGGCACACAATGAGTCTGACACGGTGACAGCTTTCACACCGACATTCTTCATCCGTGACAGCTTCTCACTTATCTTGTTTGTCTACCTTCCCCATACCATTACAATATTTTATCTGCCATGACCGACATCCTCACTCAACCTTTAACCGTGTCATATCAATTCCATAAGCTCTATATTAAGTATGCCGGTTGGATGAGCAGAAAAGTGCTCCGACGGTTGATTTTTTAATTTTTTTATTTTACATGACACAGACAAAAAGCATGCTACGTTTTTTGTCATTTAAGGTGGAAGTGGTGTCACGGCGAAGATTGGCCAGCAGAGCGTGATAGATGAAGGACGGCGACAAACCATGGCTTCTTATTATCATGAAAATAGCATTCCATACTGTATTGAGAATCGCAAAAACCCCCTCCTTTCACCGACACGTTACCTTCCAGAGAAAGTTACTCTCGCATAGATGCATACCGTTGTGGGATTTGCATCTGAATGGGCAACTTTTGTTGGTAAATTCAAGGGTCCTTAGAGGTTTTTTTTTTTTTGCAGAGCTGGGCCCGGCCCGATGGGAACAAAGTTACACACTCTCAAAGCCCTGCCAGCCCCAATTATGACCAAAGGGGGATCGGCTTGATAGGGTCGCAGCGCTCCACAATCAACGCTGGATGTTTCTATTTAAACTCCCCCGGCCGCTTTCTTTATGTTTACCAGCCGCTGGAACGCAGTCGATGGGAAAACTGGGCTGGAAAAAGAAACAAAGCGGAAAAGACATGAAGGTTCGCTGCTTCCGCATTCCGTTTCATTCGCCGTGGTTTTTATTTCGTGGATGCTTTGGTCTGCGGATCTTTGCGTTCTGGCGGGGAGAATCTCTGTGTGATGGAGATGCTGGAGCTTTGTCGTCTCCAGACGCTGTGCCTGTAGTTTCGATCCTTTCTCTCGCACTTTTTTCACGTCACTTTCTTCGAAAAAAATCATGATTGAGGCGAGTGGCTTCCAGCTCGTGGGCCTTTGCCTCCATATTTCATATGCATTATGAGACACAAGCTGATTAAATTGCAAGCGTGCGCCATGACTCGCCTCCCCTCAATATGTAATAAATGTCTGTATTTTCCTTGGTTTTCTCATATTCTGTCTGTGTTTCATGCTTTCTCAGGGGGTTGCAGATTGGATGAATCAGACTTTATGCCTGTTTCAAAGCCCAAGGTGTTTTATTTATAGGGGAAAGTACATTAACGCCTCTGCAGTGTCTTTGGAAGATTTATCAAGCACTTCTAAGCTTCCCCTCTACCTCACTTGAGCTGTGAATCTTGGAGTGCAGATGTGTGTTGTTGGGCAGTGTAACATATCTTTCGTTTCAATCTGGTATCTGTGCGTGTGTGTGTGTTTTCTTCCCTCCACTCCTGCCACCGCCTTACCAACATGCCCATGCTGTGACATGGCCGGCTCTGTTGTCACAGCATTTATAATTCAGCCCTCTCAATAAAAGATGGATGGCATTAAGTTTTCATCTGGTGATGCAGTGCCGCTGTGTCTCCGAGCCTCTTTACAAGCAAATGACTGAGGAGCAAAACTTTCCTTCTCTGTTCTGACTTCCAGGCATCACTTGGCATTAGTATAACCTTAGATGATCCTTGTTCTTGGAGCATGCTTTCAGAAGCTCATTCCCTATGATCTCATATTCCGCTCCCCCTTGCTTACTCCCCGGCTCTTCCCTTCCAAGCCCCCAGCCTTTAATGAGTTTTGCTGAGAGTTATATTTACCCATGTTGTCTTGAGCTTCTGTCTAAATGGCAAAAAGGAAAAAAAATCGCTCTTTAGTTCAGTCTTATCAGCCTGAATCAGCGTTGTCGTTTTGCAGCTCACTTGGCACAAAGAGCTGATGTGGGCAGAGCGCTGTCAGGCAGAACGAGCTCAGGATCCTCCCAGTTTACGAAAACAATATGGCTGGTCCTGCATTATGCAAATGTGCCAGGGACGTGCTGATACATTGGCCAAATATCCATCATGTTGTTGGTCAATATGTGAAATTATTCCTTCATAGAGTTTTTAAAGCCATGTAGGATATTTTACCACTAGATGTCGGCATGAGCACCAACATTTCAGACCAAAACAAAGGGTTAGACCTCTCTTCCTGCATCTCCACTCTCTTCAGCTTTAGCCTCAGCAGCTGGTAAGGCTCTCCATGCCAAAGCAATGTCGAGAAAGTATTGCATGCAGTATTCATACTATTTGATCCAGGTACTTTCAGTATTATGGCTGGGTGTCGTTTAAAAAATGTAAACCCAGTACCCTTAAAACGTTACCGATACCAATTGAGTGCTTCATTTGATACTTTTTGTTACTTCATTCAATATTATCATGAGATCATGAGAATTATTATCATGAGAATTAAAAGAATCAGTTGTGCAAAGGTCACCACTCCTCACCATTCTAAAGATTTTTACATTTTGAAATGGCTCAAATTACTCTCGCAGTGATTGGCTGTGAGTAAAACCATAGAAACAGTCTTGGGTACAAAAGCAACCAATTGCAGGTATCGTTTGACAGCCGCAGTTTCGATACTACTTGGTACTGGGTTGTTTCGGTCGATACCTGAAAGGTATCAAGTGCTGATATCTAGCCCTATTCAGTATACAGTACTGCATTTCACATACTACGCATCAGTACATACTGCATCTTTTTAAAGGCCTATTGAAAAGTAGGGTAGTAGGGATATTGGAACGTAGCTCTAGTTTGGTGTTTTCTCGGCTGCAACAGACTTCAGAGAGTCTCTGTCTGATCAATCTGTGCACTCTTCACACACTTGCTCACCACCGCATTGCTCCGTTAACGTGTTTTTTTGTTGTTGTTTTTTTAGCTTTGTCCGTCTGGTTTTGCGCGTCACTTCAAGGTATAATGACTCCTTTCCATTTGGACGTTATGTTGTTCCTCCTTTTTTTCTTTTTCTGTCCTTTCATGTAGCATCTGCCACCCAGAGAGATAAACAATGCTGCGGCAGATAAAAGAGCGCCAACTGCAAAGAAAGAAGTATATGTGTCAGTCAGAGCTGATAAAAGCCTGAAAATCCAATTAGTCCTTCGTATCAGGAGGGAGGAGGAGGCCTCATGGGACTAATGTCAGGAAATATCCGCCGCCGCCGCGTGTCAATAATACAACATTTACATACTTGGCTATTGATAGAACAGTGTGTAAAATCGAGCCCGATGTTTTCCCCGGGTCTATTTTCGGTCCTCATCCCTGATGGGCTTTGCCCACATCAGCTTTTTGAACAGATAAACAGCTATCAAAGGGATGCACTGTACCTTACACGCCACAAAACTGCACTAGAACCAGGATCCAGTGGCGGTGGATAATCTTGATTTCAGCACACTGAGTCCATTCTTTATTCATTATACATGTCCTGGAACTCATTTTGGGAATTCGCTGCCGGTCACAGACAGAGCTGGTTAAGCAAATGTCTGTCTGTCGCCAGCTTTGTTCTTGTGAACCCCCTCTCTTTTTCTTGATTGTCTTGATTTCATGTCATGCCAAAAAGAGGGATACAGCCAGGAGAGAGGACAGTTTCAAACGGCATGCCGCCCCGGCTCCAGGCTCATATGATCCTCCGGGTAGGAGCCACATGTCTCGGGAGTAAGGAACCAGCACAAACACAGCTGCTGTTGTATAGATTCTTATTTGTGTGTGTGTGTGTTTGTGCATAGACACACACAGATGGTAGTTGTGTGGGTGTGTGTATTCTGCTCAAAGCATGACTATGGGCAAGGGATAAGGACACATGTGGGTGTTTGTACAATTGGGAAGAACTGAATGATCTGGACAGTGTAGTTCAGAGAGGAACGGGGAAGTGTGTGTTATAAAGAGCGTTATTCATTCACGTCGTCTACATGAAGTTCAAGTCGCAGGCAGTGGAGGTAAAGATTAGCTTTCCTCTAATCCCCTCACTTAAAAACACTTCAGATTTTTTTTCCATCTACCATTTTAAAGAGCTGCTGTGTGTGTGTGTGAACTTGTTTGTGTGTGTCTGTGTGAATGAATTTCTTTGAGTTAATTGCCATGTCGAACCGTGTTCCACTCGTGTTGTTTTGGAGGAGGGAGGGGCTGCAGCGGTCCCAGCAGAGGCGAGTGGCCATCGTGTTGTTATTGTCTTCATCACGTATTGTCTGCCGTCGTGCTCCTCATGGACTCACACACAAACACACACACACACACACTGACAGTGGAATATCTCAGCGGGCATGCTGCTGCTTGTAAACTGATTGTGCCTGAATGTGTCATGATTAAGGATGCACATTAAATGATTTTATTTTAATTTTTTGTCTCAGTCCTGCTCAGAGGAGACATTTTCTTTCTGCATTCAGACATATTCAATGCCAGCAATTAATGGACATTGTTTCAATATGGCACACTGCAAAAAAGGATTCCTATTTTAGTTCTTAAAACGGGCGTGAACAAAAGAGTCTGCCCACGAATCGGGAACGCCAAATTCTGCTTTTTGTCACATCCTTCCGATACAAAATTAGACATTGTTTCAGCTTCTCATAATAAGGCGCGATAGCAGCGAACTCGTCAGCTAACCTGCTGCTTTGTGTTTGCAAGGGAGCATAACCAACAGTTGCCATGGTAAACTCAGAGGGGATACACCGTTAATGAGGAAGAGTTATTAGAGAGTTAATAGGATTGCGGTGTAATTTTGGGGAACCGCACGTAGAGATTAATTAAGAAAAAGCTCTATTTAACACAAACTTGAGCCTAATTGCAACGGTTAACTTGGGCAGGGAGAGCAGAAGGAGTCATTTTCTGCACATCTAGAGGCTATTTGCTTTTATTGACCTTGGCCGCATCGCAGTAATTCTCTCATTTTGCGGGTATTTTGGCATCAGTCCGTTCCACAACTCCGTTGATTTGATTTAACGAAGTCGGCTTTTTCGATTCCATTTCTTTCTTCACGCGTCATGCTGCTTATTGACCCCTCCCCTCATCATCTTCTTGTCTCTCCGTCACCTCTGCTCCCCACTCCTGCCTCCCCACACCCTCCACATCCACCCAAACCTCTCTCAATGGGAGGTTGGGTCTGAGCTGGCCTTGGGCCCGGGCCCATTAGCTCCAGCCTGGCAGCCATGTGCTCATCACCAGAGATCATTACACCGAGCCAATGACACCACTCTAATGCATCATTAATGATTGATTAACGAGCTGAGCTCAGCCCAAACGGGTGCATTTGTACGGAAGAGCACCCTGTAATGGCTGTTGGAGGCTCGCATCTGCTGTTTTTCAACACGCCGGTGTGTGTGTGTGTGTGTGTGTGTGTGTGTGTGTGTTTTATGCTTATCAGCCTCCATCTGTGTTGTGTCTCTCAGGTTGAGCAAGGAAGCCGCAGACTTGGTGTGTGAAAAGCCAGGTGCCGAGGAGGCGACCGCCCGGGCGGCGCGATGGCAGACCAGGGGCCCTCCGTCCCGCTCCTCCTCCTCCTCCTCCTCCTTGTCCTGGGAGGCATCTTCCCTTTGGCCCAGGGCTCCGGCTACCTATCCGGATATCGGCAGAGGTCCCGCCTGCAGAGGGACCGCCACATCCGCAACATCCGACCAAACATCATCCTCATCCTCACTGATGATCAGGATATAGAACTGGGTGAGACTGTTTGCTCTTTAACCCCCTCGTGTTCACCGCATTTCTGCACGTTTTCCGTCTGTCCATCTCCCCATTTTGTCTCTCCATCAGTAGGAGAAAGTCTGCCTAATTCTCTGCCTCTTGGCACCAAAACAACTGGCCTCCTCAAAGTCATGTGCTCCCTCTGCCAGCTCCTCCATCGCTGGCATGAAACAAGGGCGGCCTATGGCTCCCATTGTCCGGGTGCCAAACCCTGGCCATCTCCCTACCCGCTTAAGTCCTTTAGCGGCGTATTGGGCTGGAGTGGCTACATAATGGCCTCAGTGACATCCTTTGTCCCCCTCTGATCGCTTGTGAGAAGACCCCCATTGAAAAGCAGGAATTTATGGTCAAGCATCTGTTTCCCCAAACAATCAGCATCAGCCTGAAAGGTTTTTAGTACACAGGAGCCCAAATGGGTTACACTTTACCAAAAAGATTTATTCTTTCATCCCCCCTTCTTCTTTTCTCTCCGTAGCTGTAATGGTTTTTGGTCTTACCCCCTCATGTTTATATTTTTCACTCTTTAGCCTTGCCATTTTCCACAACCTCTCACCCCTTTTTTTTCTCCATCCTCCAACTGCTTTACATCCCTTTCACTGCGGTCCGCAGCCTTTGAGTCTCTTCTCACCCTCCTGTCCCTGTGTACACTCCCCCCGTCTCTCCTCTTGTCCCGCTGTTTATTCTCCCAGGCTCAATGCAGGCCATGAACAAAACGCGGCACATCATGGAGAAGGGCGGCACGCACTTCTCCAACGCTTTCTCCACCACGCCCATGTGCTGCCCGTCCCGCTCCTCCATCCTGACCGGGAAGTACGTGCACAACCACCACACGTACACCAACAACGAGAACTGCTCGTCGCCCTCGTGGCAGGCGCATCATGAGCCGCACACCTTCGCCGTACACCTCAACAACTCCGGCTACAGGACAGGTGAGCGGCACGGACGTGAACATGAAGCCATATCAACCTACGCAGAACATAACCAGTGTGATGTGCTCTCTACCACTCAGCCTTTTTTGGAAAATATCTGAACGAGTACAATGGCTCGTATGTGCCCCCTGGCTGGAAGGAGTGGGTAGCGCTGGTGAAGAACTCGCGCTTCTACAACTACACCCTCTGCCGGAACGGAGTACGAGAGAAGCACAGCAGTAACTACCAAAAGGTATTCAAACAACACCTGAACATTTACCATCATGACTGGAAATGTCACAAATATATATTTAGTTCTATGATTTCACATTTTAATCCATTCTAATTGAAATTTAATGACCAAGGTGACCCCTCAAACATTGTATTTTATGGTTCCCTGAGTGCTTTTTCATCCATTACTTCACCCTTTTACTGATGGATTTGGTCATTTTATTTTTGATATAGTACATAAAATATATTTAGCATTTGGTTTAGTGAATGGTTTGATGTCAATGTGTTTAGTGCATTCAGCCGATGGCTCCTCTCTCAAACACGGTCCTACTCTAGGTCTGTGAGGTCCGACATAATCTTTTAGGAAATGACTGTTATACACGTTTAACCTGATCCTGCCACAGCTCCTACTTTCATCTCCCACTTGGATTTTAGCCGATGACGAACACTACCCTCCTCATAAACCTCACTGTGCTTCTCTTCATGTAAACAGCCCAGTCGGCTAGTGGACTGGTTAACCTCACTGTTTTAGAAACAGCCTTCTGATTACCAAAGTGATAGAAAACACTAAGTATATACACAACAGATGGTAAATTATTTACAATGTGGAAAAATTGATCAATAAAAAAGTGAACTGTAACAAAGTGCATGAAAGCACACTCATCATTTTACATTGTGCAAGGAGTCAATCATTTGGGATTGGGGTTTTTTTTGTTGATGAACATATTATTTTGGCTTTTCACTAACTGGCGTATGTCATCAATGTAATCAAAAATAGTTATCTGCATGGAGGTCATATCTGACAAAGACATCTTATGTGTCAAGCTTAATTTTGATGTAGTCCACACGACAAATTATTCTCAAGTTTTTCCTTTATGTATCTGCCTGTAAATTGAGTGATAGTGTCTGATCGAGTTTGGTGAAATGGTGGAAACAAATCCGCTCTGGGTCATCATTTATTTTGAGAACAGCACAGCACTGAAGATGAATTCTCCCTCTGCTGCTTTGTTGCTCCCTGCACGTCTGATTGACAATGTTTCTCGTCCCTGCAGGATTACCTGACAGACATCATTACCAACGACAGCATCAACTACTTCCGAATGTCCAAGAGGATGTATCCTCACCGTCCTGTCATGATGGTCCTGAGCCACGTGGCACCGCACGGCCCGGAGGACTCGGCTCCACAGTACAGCTCCGCCTTCCCCAACGCATCGCAGCACATGTGAGGACGCACTGTTAGCTAAAACATGAACCTTTGCATTTCTGAATGTTTGTGCATGACAAATTAACTTCTGCCCGTCGCCGCAGATAGCGCACAGTGATTCGGCTTTGATGTAAACAGAATGTTTTTTACCGAACAAAGCCAGCGAGCACAAGGGTGCAATTTTCCACTTTGACAACCAGAGCGATTTGGCTGCATATGAGTCATTGTCACATTCACACACTCACTTTCGTTTGACCCAGAATGACACAAAGTCCATAATCTTGGCTCCATCTTATCTCGGTTTTTCCTGCATTATGCTGTTGGCAGCGGCGTCCACTCTGCACACAGCCAGCGTTGCGCTCCAGTTTCCTTGGCACGTGCGCCGCCCGCATTAGCGCTACTGCCGTAATGAGCCTCGCTAATTTGTACCATTTTGTCAGCAATGATGGAGGACAGGCATGAATGATGTCTGTTTAATGCATAGGTAATGAAGATAGACACATACGCTTGCAGAACCGCCTGGCCTTTGTGTGACTGACCTTGCGCTCCTGCCGGGTCGCCTGGTGCTGCTGGCTAATTGCAGACCTGCTCTTTGCCTCCAGGGAGCGAGCCAAGGCCAGTAATGAGTCTGCAGTTTCTGCCACCTCCTTCCAATAGCCCCCCCACCCAGTTTCTCCTGCTTGATCTACTCCCTCCACTATCATTAACCTGTTCCGCACAGGCTATTCAGAAAAATCTGCCCTGGTGTCTTTGTACAAACTTTTAATTGCTCTTCCTCCATACATTCGCTCCCCCGGGGTGATGTATTCAGAGCGCGCCTTTTCTCTGGCTATTTTTCTCACTTTGTCTCCCTTCTCCGCCCCTTATCAACCTCATGGAGAGGCGAGAGGAGGGCCGTAAAAGTCCTGCACTCCTGCACTAAAGCTTCTTCTCACGTTGGCACCTCGCAGATGCATCTCTCCTCACCACATTAGAAGCGCCACTGTGGACCGAGCTGCGAGACATTAGCATTTCTTAAAAGTCACATCGATCCGCTCTAAGCGTTAGATTTATTTTCTTCTCGGTTCTCATCAGCGATTTATTAGTGTTTATTCTCGAATAATTAAAGCTCCATATGGCTCGGAGTAAAATATTGATTAGACTGTGCTCGCTGCGTGCAGACCTATCGATTGCAGAGCAGATGCAGTAGCATCCAGTTTAGGGTTGCATAAACAATTTTGTGGTGAGAAAAGGATATGAGAGATCAGTAGACACAGGCAGGGGATGTTGCTGTGAATGCAGCTTCTCACACAGTGGTACATCTCTAATCCAATTTACAGCCATACAATAGTGGCTCTGCTATTTTCTCCTCTTAAGGTGTAACAGAATCAAAAGACATTTCTTGTGTACACCGCATCACTTTAGTTTCCTGTTTTTCATACCCCTTTATAGAACCCCAAGCTACAACTACGCTCCCAACCTGGACAAACACTGGATCCTTCGCTACACGGGACCCATGAAGCCCGTCCACATGCAGTTCACCAACATGCTGCAGCGTAGGAGGATGCAGACGCTGCTGTCCGTGGATGACAGTATGGAGAAGGTAGGCGGTCAAGCGCTGATGCATGATTAAACATGGCAGCCCGCATACACATTTAGACACTGGCCCACCAGACAGACACACACTCAAACCATACCGACCCAGGCGAGCACGCGCATCCACACGTTTCATCTGACAGTCTCGGGGTCCTGAGAGATCTGTGCTTGTTCTTCTGACTGGGCCTATTTAATGTATTCACTGACACACTTGGTAAATTGTTCAATCCCCCCCTTTTTTCCCTTGAAAGTGGCACAGGAGACTCGGACTATCGAACATGAAGCACAGGTGTTTTTCCAGTGTGTTAAGGATTCAGTGACTCATAACCCCCCCCCAACATTCCTCCATAGGTATACAACATGTTGGTAGAGACGGGGGAGGTGGACAACACTTACCTCATTTACACGTCAGACCACGGCTACCACATCGGCCAGTTTGGGCTGGTGAAGGGCAAGTCGATGCCTTACGAGTTTGATATCCGCGTTCCTTTCTATGTTAGAGGACCTAACGTGGAGCAAGGAGCCATGTGAGTCTTTTTTTTTTTTCTGTGACATTGTTCAACATACTTGCATCGTACTCAAGACCAGAGGGCACCAAGACCATGTTCATCAAAGAAATATTATCACGAAACTGAACAAGCTTTCTTTTTTAAATGTAAATGAATTTGATAGCAACAAAAATAGCCGTTGCATTACTTTTATTTAACCAGCACAATGCAACAAAGTCAGCAAAGGTATCTTTTGTTTTGTTAAAAAAATTGTGTTTTTCTTGACTTAACAAATCTGGGTGCATGTCCACAAATTTGAATCATTTATTATCATGTTTATACCAACGTAAGAAGTAGGTTTGTCAGAATGTGGCCTCTAACTTGGCTGAAATCAGATGAATACATTTAATAAGATGGCAGAGGCAGCAACTATGGGGTAAATAATCTACCAATGATTGGAAGTTATTTGTTGCTGTCCACAGTCCAAGAGTCCACTAAAATTTTCTTTGAGTCAGAGATGAGACCAAGACCATAAAAAAGGGGCCTTGACACCAGTCTTAACACGAGAGCCAATCTTGAGAACTACAACGCTTAAACATACTGATATCTACAGTACCTGCTGCAATACAGTATTATAGATTTGAGGTCAGTGACAGCTGAGGTAGACAAATTGTCTACCTAAATTAAATTGAATCCAATTCATGATAACTTCTGGTTTTCCCCCAGTAATCCTCACATCGTGTTGAACGTTGACTTGGCTCCAACTCTGCTGGACATGGCCGGCGTTGACATCCCCGCAGAAATGGATGGAAAGTCCATCCTCAAGCTGCTGGACACCGACAAGCCCGTCAACAGGTGAAAAGACAGATTTCCGTACTGTCTCTCAGCAGAGTGAATTCAAGCATGACATTTAAAATATTGCCGACGGGACAACCGTGCGCCGCAGTATTTGCTCGCCCTTCATTTTTATTCAGGGTCTTTTGCGCTTGACATTGTCTTGTGAAAAAAGTATATCTGTCTTTCTCCTCAGCACCAGGATGGCATTTGGAAAAACGCATTTCATGTTCGTGTAAATATCACATGCAATATGCTCTCACTGAATTTTATCTTTTTTTCTAGGTTCCAGTTAAACAGGAAGGGTAAAACATGGAGAGATTCCTTCCTAGTGGAGAGAGGGTAGGTGTCATTAATCGAACTGACTGACATGTTTTTGTTGGAGACATTGTCTCCCGGCCACATCAAAGTCCTTGTCCTTGGATGGCCCAGAAAAAAAAACTTTCTTACGAGTCATTTTCCTGTCCTGTCAGGAAGCCTCCACACAAGAGGGCTGATGGGAAGGAAATGGCCCAAGAGGAGAATTTCCTGCCTAAATATCAGCGAGTCAGGGACCTGTGCCAGAAGGCAGAGTACCAGACCTCGTGCCAGCAGCCAGGACAGGTATCTGACCTGCAGGAGCTGAGAGGGACGGGTTATTAAACTTTCAGGGGTGTGCACGTGGAGTGTTGCTCATGCAGGGTGATAATTTGCAATCTGGTTAACAATTTACTGAGTGTGGTTTGCAGTTGCTTCACTCCCGAGGGTTCCATCTGACATCAAAGTCTCTCTCCTCTTTTTTTTTAATCCAGCTAAATGGAAAGTACTTAGTATGGCATGTGTGTACGAAGAGCCCTCTGTTAAATTCTTATTTTAATGTTGTTGGTCATAAATTTGTCTTGGATTTAAAGCAACACTATGGAAGTTTTGCCGGTTGTAATTACTGGACGCTGAGGCTTTATTTATTTTGTTGATGATTATTTTTCCCCTTAGATATGTTTTGAATTAATTATAAAGATTGTGTTTTAGATGTGACAAGTTGGAGGTGGTTCCAAATTTCCGAAGCTGTTTCTTTAAGGACAAAGAGTTGCATAATGTTGCTTTAATGGCTCCAGAGTTATTCGTTTATTTCACACCAGCTATTTGAAACCTCATGAGAACACGATCATACCTCCCATGTTTCAGAAGTGGCAGTGTGTGGAGGACCCGACTGGCAAGATGAGGCTGTACAAGTGCAAAGGCATGGCGAGTCTCTACGCCCCGCGTGTGCAGGCTCTGATGGCACGCGACGGTGGCAGCTCCCAGCTGTCTCCCACCCTGTCCAACTCTGACAGCTGCAACTGTGACGGCATGGGCCTCAAAACATCAGTCCTGAAGCGCAAGAGGCTGCTAACCAAGAAGAGTAAGTTCCCATCGTCAGTCACACACACACCAGGCTGCTATTAATAGCATTTTTTTTTTTTCGCTCAGTGACATGCGAGTGACTTTGAATTGCCCTTGCAGCAGCCTACAACGCAAAACAAGGGCGTTAATCTCCAAGCCAAAATAACCAGCTTCTGAACTATTCTTGAAAGGCAAGGATGTGTCTGTGCTGCCATCAAGTGGTAGACCAGAGTAAACAAGCGACGCTTTAATCATGGAGTTCAAAGTAACAAATGGAAAGGTTTATGAATCATTGATGGAATGCCAACTGCATGGCAAACTGATTTATATCCTCAATGATTTCCCTGTCATTTTCTGAATCTCAGCTGCATCCTTGTCGATCCTGATCTTCAGTGTCAAAAACACCTTCCTCTTTCTTGCCTCATTCAGATTCCTCTGTTTCGTCTTATTCAGAAATGAAATCCAGCAAAGCTGCATCCCGCAAGCGCTGGGCACGCTCCGTGTCGTTCGAGCTGGACGGGGACTTGTATGCAGTCGACCTGGAGGAAGGCTACCGGCCCCTGGGCTTCAAGAACAGCAGCTGGGCCGGGGACAGGGGGAGAGGGGAGGGCAACGAGGAGGACGACGAAGATTTCAGTGGCATGGGAGTGACAGCCAAGCCCATCAGCAGCAGCCAGCTCACACCACCCCCTGCTCTCAAAGTCACCTACAGGTGTGTGTGGATGTCAGTCGACATTCATGTGGTGCTAAAGGAAAGTTTTTTTAAATTGCTGAACATCAAAAAGCAAAAAACAAGCAATTTTGATCCTCCACACACTCAAAGGGGGATAGACAACGTAGCCAGTACTTCCCCTTACTTGATTTAAAAAAAAAAAAAAGCTCAATATGATCTAGAGGTAATACAAATACAATGTGCATTACGAAAGCTATATATTAATTTCATTATGTAATTTTTTTAAATGAATATGAATAATTACACTTACGATGTAGGCAATTTACTTCTTTATGCACAGTAATTTATGTATGTGTATAAATATTAGAAATGCCACACACACACACAAACACACACACGCGCACACACACACACACACGTACACTCTCTCACACTTCAACAAGGTTCTGAGATTCCCTTATCTTGCAAATATGATATCCTTTAATTTCTTCTACTCTATACTACTACCACTCTACTCCTATTATAGTACTATTATTCTACTGCAGGTGTTCAATTCTCATGAACGACACGGTCAAGTGTGATGGAGGCCTCTACAAATCTCTTCAGGCATGGAAAGACCACAAGCTGCACATTGAGCACGAGGTACCGTCGTGCTTTTATCACTAATGATTCACTTCACCTTGCCGTCAGTAGTTCACTGGTCAACCTCATGTTCTCGTTCCTTCTGTGTTCAGATTGAAACCTTGCAGACCAAAATAAAGAACCTGCGTGAGGTCAAGGGGCACCTGAAAAAGGTGCGGCCGGAGGAATGTCAGTGCAATGCGCCGAGGTGAGTTTGCCGGTCACCTTGTGCCTGCAAAGACACACAATTCCATCTTTAACATTTGCGTTTTCCATCCACAGTTATCTGCCAAAGAACAAAGAAAACTTCATGCTTAGCGCTGGACGTATAAACGCACTAAGGTAGATGGCACTGCTACCTTTGCTCGGTAAAAATGATTTGTAGTCCTTCTTCGTTCTACTCAAATGCGTTTTGCTCTGGTCAGAATGCCGTCAAAGCAGAAGAGCCAGTGGCTGCAGAAGGAGCAGAAGCGCAGGAAGAAGTTGCGTAAATTCCTAAAAAGGCTCCAGAACAACGACACCTGCAGCATGCCAGGCCTGACCTGCTTCACCCACGACAACCACCACTGGCAGACCGCCCCCTTCTGGACGAGTGAGGCATTGCACATGTGCCTGTAGAAGAATGATTTGAAAAATAACTGTGTTAGATGTCTGTTTTTCTATTTTCCACGCAGATAAGGGTAAAAAGTGTTTAGAACACTTGTGTAACATCCCTTGTTTTCCACTCCCACCCCCGTCCTCCCTCCCTCAGTGGGTCCATTCTGTGCGTGCACCAGTGCCAACAACAACACATACTGGTGCCTGAGGACCATCAATGACACGCATAACTTCCTCTTCTGTGAATTCGCTACCGGTTTCCTGGAGTATTTTGACCTCAACACCGACCCGTACCAGGTATTTTGTTTGCACAGAGAGACACGCCAACGACGTGATAACAACGATCCCACAACAAGTTTTATAGCGCCCCCCCGCTCTCACAGAGGGGGGACAGATTTTCCAGAATAAATCCACTTGGTTTGGCAAAGCCCTTGTTGACATTTTCTTCGTATTGTTCCTGCAGCTGATAAATGCCGTCAGCACCCTTGACCGCAACGCTCTGAATGCGATGCACCAGCAGCTAATGGAGTTACGAGGCTGCAAGGGACACAAGCAGTGCAACCCAGAGAAGGGTGAGTCAGAACCCCCCCCCACCCCGCCCCCTTCTCTCTCTCTCTCTCTCGGAGGGCGAAACATGATTGATTGCTGCGTCTTCCATAATCTCAGACTGCGACTAATGTTACCTCCGTTTCCCTTCAGGGGGGAAGGAGCGAAACTACTTCAGTGAATACAGGTATTTTCTTCTTCCTCTTGCAGCCGCTGATTACTTTTGCAAACATTGTAAACGGAATTCATGTTACAATAAGAAGTCGGGGAGGCCGCATCCTCCCAAGTGTGTCTTTGCTCGTGTTTCTGCTCTTTGAAGGTCGTCTCGGGGAGGGTTGAGGGAATAAAAGCCTAGCAACATGCTGAAATTGAGCCTCTTCAAACTGCAGAAACCATCAAAGGCCCAAAGTGCAAGCCTGCTTTTCAGCTTCTGCTGTTCCCTTACTGTGATGAAGCCTAATTGCTTGTCTCTGCTGTGCGTGTGGGGGTGTATGTGTGTGTTTTGTTTGTGTGTGTATATACCTGTGCGTTTGTCTCCATGCACATGCATTTGCCCCGCACGTGTATTACGTGCTGTGCATGCCTCAGGCCAGTTCATCGTCGAAAGAGGCCAAAAGTGAAGAAGCCTTCCTCCAAATCGCTGTGAGTTTGTCATAACCCATCTGTTCCCGTGTAGTCAGCCAAGCTCCATCTCCATCCAGATTTTTTTAAACCCTGGTCACATGACCAAGCAGCATGCTCTCTCCCATCTAGCATTGTTCTGTGCAGCTCTATTTACAGTAAATTACAATTACCTGCATCGCACAGCGGCATCATCCTCTCTATTTCCGCTCACTCACCCAAAGCGATAAAGCCATGCAGGTGTGATGTTGCGTCATTCTGTTTTGTTCTCAGTCCTGTTGCCGTCATTTCCTTACTTTTCTCTCAGTGTTTGTAGGAACAGACCACAACTGGAGCCATGGTTTCTGCTGCAGGCCGCAAGTGACACGTTTGACTTAACTGTGTTTGTTTCCCCCCCCCCCTGCACAGAGGGCAGATTTGGGAAGGGTGGGTCGGTTAACCAGCCGCATCCTACAACCAACCACACGGCCTCCTCCAGTGAAGGAAGGAGAAAGGAGGGGAGGGGGGAGTGCAGGCGAGCCCGAGGACCTTGACCACACTTGATGGACCATAAACCTGAGAAGCTACTCCTCTCCTGTCCTTGGTTTAGATTTTTTGAGGAGTCTTTGTCGCCCTCGCCCAGAGGACACACAGAACAGAAGCTTAAAAAACAAAAACTCAACTTGTTAATTTGACCGTTGCACACAATTCTTCTCGTCTGCCAGCTTAGCTGTTGCCAACACGATGCTGCGGGTCAAACGGAATGGTGCGTATCCACAAGCTCTCCACTCTCACCGCTTGTAGATAAAATACTATCAGCTTTAATCAGCATTTTTCATTTTAATTTTTGAAAAAGACCGGATGGGACTTGAGGTGTCAACTCTGCTGCTACACAAAAAACGTCACGGG
Source organism: Mullus surmuletus (assembly GCA_903171835.1). Taxonomy (NCBI): domain Eukaryota; kingdom Metazoa; phylum Chordata; class Actinopteri; order Syngnathiformes; family Mullidae; genus Mullus; species Mullus surmuletus. The sequence continues at coordinate 253,177 of CAESWR010001429.1, read as the reverse complement.
TCCGACCGCACCGCCCCCCCCCCCTCCCGTGAAGTCTCTGCGGCACATAAACTCTGAGCACTCGCAGTACGGTCGGCGAGAGGGACGAGAGACATTTCCTCCTTTCTCCGTGCCAGTATGTCCGTACACGGAAGTGGTACGGACAAAGACTTTTTTGTTCCCCCGCCATAATCTTTTTTGTATAATAGCCGATCCTAACTTTGATGAATGTCGTTGACGAAGTATCATCTTCCACAAAGCTGTGAGATGTGAGGTGACTTAGATTTTGCCTGCCTTTGATACAAACCCTATAAAGTCAGTGTCAGCCACGCCCCCAAGCAGGCCTACATTAACCACTTATCTCACAGCGGTGCAACCCGCCCCCCTCAAAATGTTCTGAACACTGATTGAATGTGTCATTAACGAATGCCATCTTCCTCCTTTGTATTGTCGATACCACACTGTAGAAGTATCCTAAATAGTTTGTTCAGCTTGCTATACATGGTGCTACAGGATAACAATACAGACGTTAAAATCTCGCTGTACAGTACAGTATGTATTTGAATGTATGTTGTGCAATTAATATAAATGTTTACAATATTTTTTATAATACTGAAGAGGCAGACCTCATTGTACGATATGAGTTGACACAAATGAACTTAATAGGGAGAAATGTAGATTTAGAATTTCATGGCCCGCAATTCCTATTTTTTGTCCTTTCCTTCTTCTACATTGGAAAAGCACTTAAAGGGGTTCACTGTGAAGAGAAGCACCATGAACGCTCAAAGGATTTATAGTTTTCTCAGCTCAAGAGGAACAACACAACAATGATATACATGTTGATGTGAATTTTAGCAACTTGCCTTTGTTAGATAGTTCGATTTTTATTTGATTTGATCTTATTTTATTTTTTAGCAGATATTTCCATAGACATGAGTGCTGGTAGTAATTGTGAATAAAGTGTTGTTTGAACATAAACTGTCTTTGTTTGGACAAAAACATGAACAGCGTTTGATTCTGTGAGTGCATGATGGTCGGTCACCCTGACGGTCGCCGGCATCCCCGTCCAGCAGGTGTCGCTGTCTGCCTCCCGTCTCCAAGGCAACTCCAGCGCGGCGTCAAGCCGCTGGACCTGGTTTAAAAAATAACACGGGAGAACTTTGCCTCGCAAAACGTCTGCCAGAAGCCCTTTGTAACACAGGATTATCTTTGTGAAAGGGCAGAGCCAAGTGTTTTTGTTTTTGCTGTGGCAACCCAACTAAAATCTATTCCAAATAATCCCACATATTTTCCTTATGTACATAGTTAGTTGTTCATTGATCCCACAATGGGGGGATTCAGTGCCCCAGCAGCATGTACAGGTAAACTATCACATACTAGAGTATAGAATGAGCAATAAATAATAAAATAGAAGAATAGTAGGCCTATAAATACAAGAAATGGACAATAATGAGAGAAAAGAGAAACTTTGAAATACTAGTGAAACATTTTTTTAAATGGAGAAAGAATAAAAAGGAGGTCCAGCATCCAACCTTCTCAGAAGCCATGCAGAACCTTTGAAATTTAGATAGACTTTCCCCAAATGCTTAAGTTCAAAGCCAAATCTTTCAACGTCGCCTCTAAAAACCTGCCTCATGACGTCGACGTCAGGCGGCTAACGGTTAAGGCTTCTGCCCACGTGACCTTATCTTCCACCATCATCTGCTCTTCAGTCCAGCTGAGCTTCTGAGAGCGAAGAGGAAAACTTTGGACCGCGGGTTTGGCTGCGGATCCTCCCCAGCTGGGCAGCCAGTGGAGGGAGCGGGGGGCAGAGTGGCGTGGGTAGCCGGTGGTGTGTGTGAGTGTGTGTGTGTGTGTGAGCAGCAGACTGGGTGACCCCCATCCCAACCCATGACTCACGTGCGGAGGCGGAGACTCCATATCGGATTCGCCAGCGGAGGACCGTCCCGTCCCGTCCCGTCCCGTCGTCGCTCCGCAGACCTCGCCGTGTGCTCCGTGGAGCTCACTCACTCACTCACCCCCCCTCTCCCCCCCCCACACCTCCTCTCCCGCGAAAACGGCGCTTTCTCCCGTGTTTCACGCCTTGTTGACAATGTGAAGAGGAACATGGCCGGGACAAGGTAAGCGGCGCGGGGCCACTCCGAAAGTTGGCGTTTTTTGGGGGGGGAAAGTTCAGCCGCTTGTCGCCGTGTGTGTGTGTGTGTGTGTGTGTGTGAAGCAACCACTTGCTACACGTTTAAAACTTCCCAGAATGAACATTTGCGTCGGAAAGTACAGCAGTATAAAGGCGGCACGTTCAAAGCGCTCTCCGAGGCTCCGTCTCGCGCTGCCTCTTCTATTTACGGCACATGTCTGTCGTTCAAACTGTCGTAATTCGCAGGCAGGTTCTACACGAAAAGTTCCTCCGTTGTAAAGTTGTGCTGCTTTCTTTATTGATCTCCCACGGTCTCTGTGTGCTCCTCTGAGCGCCTGGGCTATAAGGGACCCTTTGCTGTGGTGAGGAGACCAGCAGGCAAATGTTCCACAGCCCATTTGTTGCTCACGTTTTTAACTGGTTGATTGTAACTGGGCTTCTTTGCTTTTGCTACTGGTTTGATCTGCACATGGCTGGGTTTTTTTCTTTTCTTCTTCCCCCCCCTCGACTGCAGATGTGCAGTAAAACTTTGTTTTTCGTCGGTTTCTCCTGAGGGGTGGCTTGCTTTCATCCGTGCAGTCTATTTAAAGCCACCGAGACCCCTCCAACCACATTGGTAGAGTTTTCACATCAGGAATTTTTAAATTGCTCTGGTGTTTTACAGCTCAGACCTAAAGGGGTTTCATGGTTAAGCTCTCTGTGTGTCTGTGCAATGATTTAATGTCGCCTGTATTGAATGCCGTACCTGTGTATTGTCTGAAAAGTAAGCCGTCCATTCAGAGGTAATTTATATGGCCCGAGGCGCTTGGTTTGGCACGTCATGCCAGCCCGTCTTCCTGGGTGCAGTAGTTCCTCCCTACCCTCCCGGCACTCCCGTCCTCTGATGACGGCTGTTATTGGCCTCGTGCGTGTGAACCTCTTTCTGTCCAGCACTAACACAGAGGGTCTCGGGACAGGGTGGCAGGGCGAGACAATGGTCCGTTTGGTTTTTTGCTGCCACCTCAAACCCTTCCTCCATTCATTTTGGGGGTGTGTGAGTGTCAGGAGCCAAAACTACAATGGGATGTTTACCCCGCTCTCATGGCCTCGCTGCAGAATGCAGACAAAAGAGAACAAACTATGAATTCCCCCAACAAGATGAATCATAATTGTGTCCTCTCGACAAAGACAGGGCAGGATGTCCATCCCTGACCTGCTCGCCTGTTGAGAGGAAGTGGCCCTGAAGCTTGTGCTCAGTAACGGTTTGTTATGGCTTGTTGATGTCATTTTTCCAGCTTCCCCGCCATTCTTAACTGCTTTTTGTACGTAAAAGTAATCCCACCCTTGTGGATCGGAACTCTTAATTTAACACCCACGCTTTTTTACCATGATCCTTTGGCATTGATGCTCAAATGAGGCAAAGGTGGTCCCTCAAAAAGACTTCACCAGTACCTGTATGACCCCCGGTGCTTTGAATCATTTCTCTATGGGGATTTAAAACAGCTTCATGTCCAGGCCCATGCTCAGTTGATGCCCGGAGTGCTGATCATCACTTCGTAGCATTACAGGAGATAATAACTTGTGGATTTGGTTATGCCTTAAGGATTAACAATCCTGCTTCAACAAGAGTTGGGTACGGCTCTCGAAAGTGAGTTGTCACATGTATAACCTATCTTAGGTAAACAGAATACAAGAGTATTCGTTTTAATAGCTGAAACAGAGGTAGTACACGGGGAAAGTCTGCTCAAGAGGGGAAAGGGCTTAACCTATTAAAAACAATGGCACATATGCTCCACCACTAAAACCAAAAGTCTATTGTTTGTGTCAAAATCAATCTGCCCCTAAACCGCCGGACTCCCATGATGGCTCCTTAAACCATAATCCACCCTACTCTTCCCTTCCACTCGGACGGCAACGTCTTCACCGGGCTGCCTCAGGGCCTGCCGTCTGCACCTTTACTTCCTGCCGAGGACAATCGGGACGTTTCTTTCCTGTGTGGCTCGTTGGTCAAGCCCCTGACCCCCCACTCACCCTGTAACCCTACTCTGGGATTAGACGGTGGCCTCGTTTGTCATGTCAGCAGGGAAGGAATCTGGGGGATGGTGTGGCCCACTACGCGAAAATTAAGTCACAAACTGCTACCGGTGGTGAGTGAGCAGGTCAGATGTGTTGTTTGGATTGCACACAGATGGCAGAGTTTGAAGTTTACCTTGGGCAAAGAAAAATCCGTATGACCCTAGATAATTTGACAAGATAAAGTTTGTCCAAAGAATGCATAGGGGACCATTACATCCTAATAGGTTCATTCATTTTCTCTTGTTTGGACAAGTGACCCTATTGTTCCCCCCTCTGACAGCTGGTGTTCTGGGCAGAAAAGCTGGCCTGTATGTAGTAAACAGCCTTCCCTGCACATGTTCCCTCTCGTCCACGCTTATCTGACCCGAAAAGTCCCCATATGTTCCTCGAGTAAGGAAAAGGGGAGGATTTTAGGAAGGACGGGGACTTCTGTTCTCCGTTCATTTGCCACATCACAGTGAGACTTTGACGGGCGAGCAGAGCCGTTCGGAGCTGGATGTTCCCAGCATTTCTGCAGTTGGTGGGACAGGACAATGCTCTTCTTCACATAGATCCAAGAACGCTCCTTCACCGTGGTTAATTTGTGGGCGGATTACGAGGGTATCTGAGCTAACATTTAAGACTGCCAACACAAGAATGTTCTCCTGGAGCCAGTGGAAAGGTAGGCGCTATTATCTCGCGGCTTGTGAAGAATCAGTTTGTTGCAGTGGAGGGTTTGTTGAGGGGGGGGGGGGTGTTGGGCGAGCATTTTGGCACCTTTTGGGAATTAATTTGAGTCAGCCATATAAAATTGTGAGCTGGAAAGCAGCATGGGAATGACGGGCCTTGCTGAAGTTGGCCAGGCGACCCCGCAAGATCCGGTCTAAGCTGGTGCCAATGGTGAAGGGAAACTGTCTCTAGTTGTGGATTAGGGCAGCTGTTGATGGAGGTCACCCCAGACACCCTATACATGTCTAAAAGCCCCTCCCCTCCGCAGCCATGATTGGCTCAGCTGTGTGTGGGCAACACAGAGAGTTCTCCCTGAATGAAGTCTGCCTGTTGATCCGACAATAGCTTGCATTGTTCTGTATCATCACAGGCTTTAGAACGGGCCACATTTCACAGGCTTTCTAATGCGTTTGATGGTGAGTCATCACGGGGCATTCTTGTCAGCTAGGTAACCATGTTTTGTTGGGTTTTTTTTTCCATTCCCAGAAAGCCCACGGTCTTATTGACAACTGTTTTCCGGACCAAACAAGATTAGATGTTTTCCTTGCCTCTCAGTGAGGCCACAGTGTCACAAATCAGTATCTATCATATTTTTTCATCACTCCCAAGCCAACGATAAATACAGCCCTTGTTTTGTGGTAATGACTGCGTGCTGGTTGGAGTTGTGCAGATAGATGTGAAACGTCTCTTTAGAAAAGGAGTGGTGGGTGTTTTTTTTACAGGCCGGATTTGCGCGACCGTGGCGCGCAGTTTGAAAGGTGCTGAAACAGGACAATCTGGTTCTCAGGGTTTGAGGCGTTTGCAGTGAGTCAGAACTGCTCTCAGGCGATACGAGACGAAACGAAAGAACATTTACTTATCTCCGCTGCGCGTTGATGACATTCCCTTGATGCAGAGTGCTTTTATCACTTTAGTGTTTTACGCTCATGTGTGGTCAGTCTTAAATGTGGAGCTTGATTTTTATTTCAGTTCTGCTCTAACCTAACCTTCACACCAACTTGTTAGAATCTTAGGTCGGGTGGAGGCGAACCAGGTAACCGGGTGCACTGCAAAGTCTCCCACTCTGCTGGTCTTTATCCTCCATCCTCGCCGTGCCAGGCATGTGGCTGACCGGCTGTTCGGTCTTAAAGTGCTTTACATCTATTCCCCTCTTTGGCAACCTGCCGTCCTTGCGCCTGGATGGACTGACACGAGGTTGGCTCTATCTCGTCTGACATGTCTTGCCCCCCCCCCCCCCCCCCCGCAAACTTGTTTGCTGGTGTCAGCACACTGCAAGGATGGATGCTGACAACTGCTGCTGAGGGGCGGGAAGAGTAGGGGGAAGGAGCGGCAGGGTGGGGAGGAAAGGTGGGACGCTGTTCGAAGACGTGTAGACATGCGGGTGCATTTTTAGACACTGTCGCTTCTGATGTTTGATTCCTTTGCTTGTAGCTCACTTTTAATGCACATCCAATCACAGTATTGGTGTAATATCAGACGTTTAATTATTTGTATTTGTCTTCATACATTAAGGCTCTCTACATTTTGCTTTGAAATGTATTCAGTTAAGGGATTTGTCAAGATGTATGTGGAACATGGTGTGATATTTTTCAAAATGTCTTTCTCTATCCTGGCTGGAGTGTACCTCATAAGTGTTGTTGAAAGGTCAACCTTAGCAATGCTCAAATCCACTCTATTTCAATTGCTTTTCAGTTGTTTGGGGGGATTTCTTTTGACACAAGTTGCCTGCAAAGTAAAACTTGTCAAGAATTGGAGTCATTAAAATGATAGGTAGCCTGGGTAAAGGGGCAAAACAGTAAGCAACTGTGCCGCTTTGCAGGTCTGGTTTGCTATGTGCATCACCCTCAGAGTTAGAAAACAAGGTAAGCACACAGCAGACTAACCCCTGCATTAACTTTATGAGGGCTGCTGTACGAATGAATGCCAACTGGCCTCTCGGAAGTCCATTACCCATTAACAGAGTCCGCCACTATAATGCCAGTTTGCGTATGATCATATAATAAAATGCAGCGGGTACACACACAGACCAATTGTTCCACTAGTTTCACTGACCTCTGACCCTGGTGACACGGCAGGAATGGGAGGTGTTAAAACAAAAGGGACAAAGAATGTGTGTGCGACAGGTGCAGCCCCGGCCCCTGTCATCTGAAACATGTGCACTGCGCTGTCCGTCTCACGCTGAATGTTCCGGACGGGTGGGCGGAGCTCAGGAGCTTGCTCATACAACCTGCACTGCAAAGAGGAACCGAACACGCCCCCAGTTATTTTTGCTTTCTCAAACATGCAGACACAATTGAAGCCTCAAAGAAACAAAGACAATTCCTTCACGAAGGCCAAATTATGCCTAGATTCAAGCCTCGATTTGCCAAGTTTTGATTCATGTCATCACTGTCAACGTTGGGGGGGAAACACAGCTGCTTGCCCGTCTGGAGTTGCTTTGTAATGTGGTTGCTTTTGTAGTCTTGAATAAGTTGTAGTTGACTGTTGCATATTTTGGGGGGACAACTGCACTCGAGCCAAAATGGTTACTGCCATCCCACCATGAACAACATCATTTTTAACCGTGGTCACAGCGTTCAACACGCCAAGTTTACAGTTACTCTCCTCATTAGTCACCGTGACTGCGACCGCTGCCAAGCTCTCAGTAGTCCTCAGTAGTCCGTCCGTGTCTCTGCTCTTGTTTTACAATATTTAGATAAGCAGGTTGCCTAGCAGCCATCCTGAATAGCCTTTACACATGAATACAAGTGTGCTGTTGGCAGATCTCTCCTGTTACATTGAGGTACAAGTTTCAGCCTGCACCTTAAACACAAAATTACCACTGCGTTGCTCATTGCTGCTAATAGTTTTGTACCTGCAGAGCTGAAATATTTTCTCTTCGCTCGCATGATGAGCTATTTTAACGCCGGTATCTGAGGAGAAAGGATGTCTTGTGTCTGTAAATAGGAAATGGCGGGTCTGTAAATACATCGGCCGGAGTGGACCTTGGCACTTGTTGGTGTGCTCGGAGAACAGACCGCTAAGGTTTTATATGATGAATGGCGGCGCCTGTGTGAGAACCTGGCCCACTCGGACACACAGGGGACAGTGGCAGGCACCAGCTCAGCATGCTCTGGTGTCGGAAAAAAATTGGGAGATACCTTACACGGCCACGGAGAGGAATTCATCATCCACCATAACAAGTTTATGGAAAAATGAACGCAGTAATATCTCCCATTTAGCTTTGTTTGTGCAGGCGTCCGTATCTATCCATCAGAAATGCCACAGCTGCATCAGAGCATAAAGTTTCATTTCAGCCATTACGAGGTTATCTGATGTAACATCACCGTTGTATTTTGGTCCCAAATGTAAGCTGCAGAAGGAAAAAAGTGGTTTATCTTTTCAACGAAATCAACAACCACACTGGTATTTGAGTTTGTTTGAAATCCAAAAGTTGGACAATGACACAAGGCTGTGTGTTGCCCTATTTCAAACGGGCGCATTGTCCGGTCCTCTGTGTTTACCTCTGCCGGGAAAAGTTCCATTTACATTTTGGCGCTGAGTTGGAACAATGGGGCAGATTCTATGAGCTATATACTCTGTTGTTTTCCTTACTCTGGGAAACTGCTCTGGTTTTGAGTTATTTTTGGGAGCCGACCGAATCGCAGATGATAGATGAAGTATTTCTCCTTCAAGATGGAGACTTCTGGGATACATCGGGACTTGGAATAGGTGGTGGAGAAGGTGGGCTTCCGCACGTGTCGGTTATGGCCTCTTGGTCTCTGTGGCGGGGCTCTGTTTGTCCAGTTGTGTTTTTGTTTGTTTGTTTTTTTACAATTTCACAAGCTTTATTTTTAGTTGCTGCAGACTGTAGGCTGCTGAGGCTTCTCCTTGACCCAAATGAGGGACAAAGACCCTGTGTGCTGTGGGACAGCAGACCATGTGTCATTGCATTAAAGGGTCAAATGGACACCGGCTTTCATGCTTAATTGTCCAATCTCATATTTTTTGAACAGAGCTGCTGTCATCATAAAATCATAAAATGCCAAAAACTATACTTCGGTGAATGCTGGAGAGACGAATGTAAATTTCGAAATAACATTTAAAAATGTTGATGCTTTATGTTGTTTTCACTTCTTTATGTTCACGTGTCCATTGAGGGCAGAAAGTCCCCGGGGTTAGGACCACACAGACCCCTGACACGGGTCTCCGGTCCACATGTTGGCTTGGTTTAGATCGAGTTTTCCCAGAGGTAAATCAGGTGCTCCGTCTTTCAGTCACAGGACCGCGTGTGTCTGCGCTAAGTTAATTTTAGATCAATATAAAACATTTCTGTTGGAGATTAACTTCGCCGAGCTGGTGCAGACCTGCATTCCAAACCATTTATGAACATTTGCTGCGCAAGGCGGGCTGCCTCGGCTGTTTGGAGCAGCTCTGTGCCTCCTTCTCATTTGAAGGGAGCAGAAAAGCTAAGCAGGCTGATGTGCGTGATAGTACAGTCTGGAATGAAAAACAACCACATGGTCCATTCTGACTATGTCTAATTTTAAGAATCAATATTTGAATCTATATTTTGTATAGAAAGTTTAAAAGGAGGCCCAGTGATGGTAGATAAACCTCTATAATCTCCTATGTTGTTTCAGCACCCCAGATGGGATGTTTCACAAATTTTGAACGTGAACTCCGTTTCATCTCCCCCGCTTATCTAGTCATGTCAACATGGCCCAGCAGGCCGACTCTCTGCTCTAAATGCTGTTTATTTACCCAGAAGGAACGGTCCTTACACAACCACTACACCCCGTGCTGCTTAGTTCGTCAACCACGGCCTTCACGGTTGACCCTCAAACCCTGGTTTCCTGTTGGGGGTGTCCAGGTCTGTCCCCACCCTGCACTGTGGAATGTTTGGCGATGCAATGAGAGCTTTCGTTCTCTTTCCGTGTTTACTGGCGTAAATCTAGTAGGCATGGGTTGATTTGAATATTCAGATACAAGGGCGGCATTTACCAGGAATGCAGCGTGGAGAGATCAGCTTCTCTGTGTGGGAATGCCACATTTTGAGGCCTGCAGCAGTGTGAAGGATGAAGGCTCTGGTATGTGCGGGGTGGTGTTGACTGTTTGGCCTCTGCCTTCAATGCGCCATTATCTGCAAGGCTTCCCACCCATTAAGTGTTGTGGATATGTTCTGCCTGAAAGTTGTCTCCCTGCTGTCGAGCCTCAGTGCCTCTTTGTGAGGAGTTAAACTGACCTTTGTGGCATCGTTGAATAAACAATATTTTGACACTTGCACAGTTTTTTCTCAAATATTCATCAATTCTTTTTGGATTCAATATAAATACACACTAGATTTTGGTCCACTGAGGTCAGGGCTGCTCGCCGAGTGTGAGAGATCGGACCAGATGGCCTCCCAGCATAGAGTACTGGTACACATAGGGTAGTTAGTATGTGGGAGGCTCTCCATGTTCTTTTTATGTTTGCCTTTCCGTTACAATCGTACAAAGGAGTCCACGGAGAATATTGGCAACAGACAGAAGATATGCAATAGATGAACAGGTACATCAAAGTGACTCAAAGCGTTGCTTTGAAAACTGAGAACAGCTGTTGTTCCCAATGAGTTGACTGGCCATCGGGGTGACATTGTAACACTTGACCGTCACTGTGCTCCCCTCTGCGTCTATTTGGGGCCGGGGAGCACATGAGGGTTGATTTGGCCGCTATACGAGTACATAATTGGTGGGCTTTTGGTGTGTTTCATTTACCTCCGAATTTGGAGGCTGGAGATGGGAATGACGTTGTCGGCGTTCCAGTTCCACAAGTTGGAAAGCAGAATAAAGACCCCCCACCGCACCCTTCCCAGGCCTGTTTAGTTTATATTACTAAAACATGGTTTAAGTTGTCTTCACAACAGTCTGCAAAAGGGTTGAAGTGCCATTAGTGGAGGGTAATACTGTATCATTTAGAAGGACGTGCAAGGCAGAATTACAGTGTTAAAAGGAAGGTCTTATTGAAAAATCAGCGTTATATAATGGCAACTGTATCTTCAACTAGCTTTGCCACAATGTGCCACTCTGTGCATACTCCAGGGATTGACAAACATGCTGCCATTGCTGTCCAAACCCACAAGAATTATATTATTTGAGGGACAAACACTGGCTAGCTACAGTTAGCCACTGTTAGCATTATCCGTTGTTTACAGACGTGGCCATATTGGAAATCCAACTCAGGAAAGGTGAGGATCCTCTGAGTTTCCGACTGGGAACCCAACAAATTCTGACTACAAAGTAGAAAAATAGAATGCACCATTATATCCTAATCCACACCAACAGCTAAACACAAGGGGTGGGTAGAGGAAAAGGACTTTAGGGGAAAATGCCCAAACCTGGATTCTTGCTGCACCTGTTCAGTTCTTCTATAGATACGATGCTAGATTTGGTTGAAATACCTTAAAAAGAGAAAGGGCCATGGCTCATTAGAAGAGAAAATAAAGGGGTGCGCAAATGTTTCCTCTGCATTACTGCACTCAGGGAAAGGACTTCTTTTTTTAGAGATTCCGTTCCCACCAGGATTTGCACAGTTGGGGTAGGCATCGGGGAACTAGATCAAAGGAGACACAGCGGAGCACACAGGGATAGTGTGACCTGGATATACAGGCACAACTGCCGTCCGCGCTTATTTGTCAGATGTATTTATTGACCCTGATTTTTATGTAGGTACTGCAGCGCACCTGCAACAATGTAGCCACATACTTTGACTACTTAACACAGATAGTGTCCTACAATTTCTCAGCAATTCGGTTCATGGTCTAATTGTGTGTAATTGGTCGTCCTTCTTATCTGCGCCCTTTGCTGGTGTACTTTTTAGCAAACTGGGTTGCTGGTCTGCGCTTCTAAATCGGTGTGTCGCCCCCCCTCCCCCTTTCCCCGCTCTCTCAGTATTTGTTGTGTGCGTGTTTTGTGCTGAGCTGGCCGTTGTCGCTCTGTGATTGTAGTGAAGCTCGCTGTTTTTTTGTGTCAGCGGCGCTCAGAGCGTATGTTCCTCTCTGGGCCCCGCTGACTCTGTGCCCGGTGTCTCACTGAGCGCGTGCACCTGTCGCCTTATTTGGGGAAACACGCGAGCGTCGTCCGTCCGGTCGATCAACCAGAGAGATTGCATCATTCCAAACGTGCACACATGCAGATGGACACATGTAGGGGACACAAACATTGACACGCTCCATATGGGCAAGCGGACATGTTTGAGCGTCTCGGTCTGCCAAGTAGCGAGTTGTTGTTGTTTACTGCCTGTCGGATTGATGAGTACTCAGGTGTAATTGCTGCTTGTACTGCATCATCAAATCCTGTTACCATTTTTTTTTAACAATACTTCACCCTTTTGTTTCTTCTCATTCAGCTCTGATTGGGTAGAGATCCTGGAGCCACGCTCACGTGAGCGAATGTATGTGAACCTGACCACGGGCGAGTGCGGCTGGGATCCCCCGCCGGACGTCCCTGTGCGCCAGGCGGACGGCAACCAGTGGTGGGAGCTGTTTGACTCCCAAAGCGGCCGCTTCTACTACTACAACTCCACCGGGCGCCGCACAGTCTGGCACCGACCCCAGGGGGCTGATATTGTGCCCCTCTCCCAGCTCCAGGCCATGAAGCGCTGCAGCGAGGCCAAGCGGGCTGGAGCCGGCACGGACCGGCATCACCACGGGACCACAGGGAGCATCAGCAGCATGGGGAGCCAGGAGCACTGCGCCCCACCTCCCGACAGAGATGGTGGGGACAGTCCCCTTCCCAGAGCCTTGGAGGTCAACGAGGCGGCCGCAAACCCCGAGCTGGACCCGGCCCTCAGATCTCAGGGTGACGGGAGCAGCTCTGAAATCAGCACGGACGGAGGCAAAGAACCACAGAGGTAAGATGAACCGAGATCGTTGTCGTCTCTCACTTTAAGTCTGGAAAGAGAATTGTGCTTAATCATTAGTGGGTCATATTACCAGGAGAGAAGTGGGGAAATGTGATAGCCATCGTAGCATGTGGTATAGTGAGTCATAATGACTTTCAAATGGTTCTGCTCTGGGAACTCGCAGGATTATTTTGACTTGTGACCAGTTGAGCCAATCTCAAACGGCGTCTCTATTTTCATTGACTTTATCTGAGCATTCCATACGTCCCATGTTTTCCATACCATTGCCTATGAGCCATGCACAGCCATTTCAGCAAATCGCTACCAAATGGGAGGAAATGGTCATTTATATTACAGAGCTCAAGAACCACCAACCCTCCCCCGTTATAGGAATAGTGGTGCAGACCGGGCCCCTTAACAGTAAGTCATTCAGAGACCCCGTCATGTGCTCGGCTTTGTAGCCTCCTCTCAACCACCGACTCTTCCCTCCAAGCCGGATTCCAAACATGCCGCCGTTGTTTCCCCTGGCAAGGGGCCACCGAAGCCATCTTAGTGTCCCCCCCGTGTGTTTCGTCGCCACCCTCTGCTCTGGCGCTCATTTCGTCTCCCTAAAACTAATCTCCGCCCCAGGCCATCAAAGACTGTGGCTGTGACTCTTATGGGTCAGAGCTTAAATGCGCTTGCATGAGAGGCATGTGAGAGAGTGTTGTCTGTGGTTAATAACAAGCAGAACCGCCACATTCCAGCTGCTTATAAACAAGGCAAGGTTTTTCAAAGGCTGTACCGTGGTGACTCTGGGTCTCTGGTTCCATTTGGCTCATCTTCCACCTCTCCTCAGCCAATAGGAGATCTCTCCTGTGACCCTCCAATCCTCTGGGATTACGTAAAGGTGGAGGGGGAACTAATTGGTCAGCCATGGTTGTAGAATAACATATCTGTTGCATTGCTTCTGGTGTGTGTCTGGAGTGTTAAAACTCCCCACAGGGGTCCCACTGTGCCCCAGTGACTCAACCTTTCCCAGAACCTTCCGTGTCTCCCCTAAAAACAATGACCAGCTGTGTTCTTCAGGAAGAGTCTCCAGTCGACCCCACCAGTGCTCGATACGTAACCATATGGGCCTTTTACATGGTCACCAGCTTCTATTTCGTAGCAGGTAATTAGAAACCAACACAAAATGCACAGAGGGGGAGGAATGTGACCCCTGGAGATAGATGAAAACAGACTTCAGAGACATGCTTTTCGTCAGTTTGTAGGCCGCCTTATTGATTATGTCATGGTTGGATGGATGCAACAGAGAAAAGATACATAAATACCTGGAATGGTCACAGTGGCTTAACGTTTGTTAACTCTTATGCCAGCGCTATTATTGAAACAGAAATAGTCATCTTCCCTTTTTATCATGTTATTTCCAGTCATAATTTCTAGTTCTATAAAATTGTCAGGTATAGAACATTTTAGTGTCTCAGCTACTTTGAGTGCAGATCAAACGCCATGAATTTACGACCTTCGGAAAAAATCTGGAGATGGGTAATCTCTCTTCTCCCACTGCCGGTTTCCTTTTGTTTCCTATTTTTAAATCTGTTCATAATAGATAGTAGAGTCACCAAAGTTTCCAAGCAACACGCCCTATGTGTTATTCTGCGCGCTGGTTGGTCCTCACAGCTTCCTCTCTCTGGTCTCCCTCTCTTCTTGTCTGTGTTCTTGCTTATAGGAAGTGCCGACATGTGAGCGCCTCTGTGCGTAAGATCTGTTATTCATTGGCCAAGTCTTATCACATGTCCAGAGAATTTCTGAACACTCTGAGCCTGTGGAGCTCATCAGGGAAGTACCGCGGTCTCGGGGGGTAAACATGTCAGTCACATGTGGTTATGGGCACAGGAAACAGGAAAGCTAATCTCTTTCCATGATGCGGGACTCAAAAGGTGTTACAGGTCATCAAGCTTATAACATCTGTATTGAATTTCCCCCACCTTCTTCACGCCGTGTGTTTGTCTTTGTGTTGTTGACATGAACCAGGTAACATCTGTAAGAGATTTCACGATAGATAGCTCACGTCTGTGCCCATCTGCAGTGTGTGTGGGCTCCTTTCCACAGACTTTTAGTCAGAGAAGACCCGGAGCTGAGGGGGTGTCAGACGTCTGCAGAGGACATATCACAAAAATGTTGTAAGACAACCCAGAAGTGACCGAGCGTGGTTCACAAGGGGGTCACAGAGCTCTTTTGTCTTAACAGCTTGGCCGGGGTGCATAATGGACCACTAAAATGAACAAAGGCTCTCACTTAAACCCGGTTGCCCACCCCCAGGGTCAACTGAGAGCTTTCTCTAAGCAGGAAGTCAGTGAACGCCGAATGGGGACGAACACAAAATCTGCCCTGTCATTTAGTCCCATAATGACACAGTGGTGCACCAGCATTCGACCTAAGGCAGTCACACTGACATTAGACACTTAAAACTTGCCACTCCTGATTGTTGTCTGGCTTTAAAAAGATTCCCAAAGAGCGCACAGATTTCGGTAATTAAGGAAGCGCAACTCTTTTCTGGCTGTCTGAGCTTACACCAAAGTTAGAGACGAATCTAAATGTCTCTGAGCAGACAAAGGGACTGTCGTGCCCCACATTTATTTCAAGGATTTGATTTCATCTTGTGTATTTTAGGGGATGTCTTCAGATATTTCCCCGAGGCTGACAGGTTTTTGATGACGCAAGCAGTTAAAACCGAAAGCTTTTCTTTTCCAGTTTCTATTTTGGAGGGTTTTTAAGGGAATTTTGCGTATGAAAGTAAAAGTGTTTTTTAAAAAAAAAGAAAACAACCCCAGCCTCCTCCCATGTGCTTGTGCCTGTCTGGCTGTGATTCATGTCGGGGTAATCACCCGTCAGTTTATTTAGGAAACGAGGGGGCGTCTTATAGGGTAGATAAAGTCCTAAAACGAGTCACACATTGTCTACATGTTTATGCCGGCCGCACACACACTCAAGCCTTTCATGCTTTTTCATCTCCCGCGACTGAGAGGATAGAGCCTCAACTTTTTTTTTTTCTTTTCTCTTTTTTTCAGCTTTTCCCCAAATGTTGTAATCATGAAGTTGGTTGTGGGCTTTTTCAAGCATTGCTCTTTTCCTCTTCAAAACAAGATTACTATAAAAAGTCTCTAAACCACGTTATAGATATTAGTGGAATGCTGTTTTTACTGTTCACATTTCTCTCTCTGGTGCTGTTATGGTCGACCAATTCCTGTACAATAGAAGCTAACGGCACCACAATTCAACCGGCCCCAGGCGTGCTGCCCTGCGTTCTTTAGCTGACTGGTGTTTTCAGGATTTCCACTCGCGCATCGCGTTTTTTCCTCCCCATTCTTTGCTATTACTGATTCTATCACCCAATTTAGACTGACTGGAACAGGTTTTGCACATGTGCAAAGAGGATGCGGTCTTGATCATGTCATGCTACCCGCACTGTAACGGGACCCCTCGCAAAAAAAAGAAAACTTGCAGATATGCTCTGTGGATTCCGGATGGGTCTGTTGGGTTTGGCGTCGTGCTGTCCCTTCTATATCATCCCGGCAGCTCTCCCGTGGCCCGGCCCAGCGCTCCTCACAGAGTCGGGCTACCAGAGCCGCAAGATATGCACAGCTGGTAGACGTCTTGGCTCAGAGGCAGGAGGTGCGTCACCTCAGCTGTTGCGGGACAGCTGGCCCTCTGGAGGTGTCTTATTTATTTTTATGCGTTTTTGTGATATTTTTGATAACAGCTTTGGTCAGAACGGAAAAATCTTCTTTGAACGCCGTGAAAATGGATGCGACATTGTCCTCTGCAAATCGTCTTTGTTTTGTTTAGTTTTTTCTGTTTCCTTCCTCAGCGTAGATCCCATTGGTCCGTGCTCTGAGGTGTTTGTGTAGCAGAAGCTCGACCTGTGCAACCTCATTTCCTCTTCCCATCCAGCAAATGTTAATAATGACCAGTTTTCAGGCCCCACTATTCCCAGAGCATTTTTTAATAACCTTCCAATCAGTTTTCCTATCTCGTGAAATGACTCAGCTGATGGTATTTTCATATTAGACACAGCAGGAAAGAATGAGAAGAGGTTGCTCTGGTATATTAATTGCTTACTACATTAAGAGCAGTGACATGGGTATCTAAGACGAAGTTTGTCGGTGTGACACAGCAGAGCGGCTGAGACTAATTGAAGTTTGCTGACCGTTAAGTCGATTTGTAGCCACAGAGGCCAATCAGATTACCACGTTGGTTTCCAAGGGGCCACTAACTTCATTTTATCTTTCATTTCTCTCTCCTCCTCCAGCTCTCACATGCTCTCCCTCTCTCCAGGCTCTGAATGAGGGGGTTTGTGGCCGCATACGTGAGCATGCCGTAGGTGTGACTGCATGTGTGTACTTGAGAAATACTCGAAATCGGGATGATCTCTTTGCAAACAGGAGATCGAAAGGTTTTTGCTCAGGGTGATAATTAAGCATCTTCTTTGACCTCAACGATAAATTGCAGTACGTAATCCCCTCTCTGTTCGCCAGCAGTCAGCAAACACCTGACATGGAAGGCGCGGGCAGGTAACACGCCCTTTCCAAACAACTTTCATTATGGTCAGAATGAAGCCCAGGCCTGTTTGCTGTTATGTAAGAGCCTGTTTGCTTGGCTGCTCTGGAGGTAGAAGATGGCTCATTCGGGTTCAACCTATCTTCTTTCTCCCCGCCCACCCCCCTTTGCACTCTGAGGCTCAGATTTTACTGAGGCGTCTCCGTGACGATGGCACAGCCATGCATTGTATGAGGCTCCCCACACTGCCACAGAGGCCCCTGAATGAGCTGTGAGAAATGCCAGCCTTCTCGCTCATTCCCTGGCTGCATTCTCCCACGACTAATCCCCACCCCTTCTCATTTACACACGCTCACACCCTCCTCTCTTGTCTCTTTGGTCTCCCTCACTCCCACAGTGGTCTCCCCACTTCTGGGCCTGTTGTATTTTCTCACCATTGTGCTCTTCTTGTCTTTCCTTTGGTTCAGAGTTCGTAATCATACTTTATTTTGTTGACCGGGGGTTTGCTGATATGCAAGTGTTGTTCTAGCTGTGTAATGGGATTAGAGGCTTTAGAGAGAGATCGAAGACACCACACAGCCTTGCTGTTGAAGTTGGCTACTTGCCCCCTTGTGATAATGATGAACATCACACTGAACTCCCTGCTGGCTTCCAGCATAATGTGCCTGTGCTGGAGGCGATGAACATGCTAGACCTTTGCGCAGCGTGACTGGGACAATGGCACACAAACAACAGGACAAAGGCAAGCGAAATCCGTCTCTCCTAACACTGGGAGGTGGGCCGGGTGCTCCTCACAGGCATGTGAATGTGAACAGGGTGGGTTAGAGGCTGTTTAATATGTGATTTGATATCAGTTAGTTTTTGCAGGGAACAGTACAGATTCATCCATTAGGAAAGAGTATGAACCAACAATATTAGCTGTCTCATAAAACAAAATTTAAGCCACTTAAAATGAAGATCTAGGCCATGCTTCCGCCCTGAGTGCGCCGTGTGGACATTATATTAGTCATATCCTGTTTGTGTTGCATATGGGGAAGCCCTCTCTCCAAATCTCCAAAGCAGTGCTGAGCACAGGAAGTAGTGGTCACTACTCTCTCAGGGTCGGTCCTCATAAAGTATGTCACCCACCCACCCACCAAGAGCACAGAGGACAGACTTGCCATTTCTTTCTACACTCCATCATTCTCTAAACCCCACACTTTTTGTGTGTGTGAGCAATATGTTTCGATTTGTTTGCGGATCAAAGTGGAATTTGCTTATTGTGGTTTAATGTGTGAGGTCCTCTGTGTTCTGTGGCCAATTTAAAGAGCCAGGATATCTGTGTGTGTGAGCCGTCAAAACAGTCTGGTGCTAAACGGTCAGCTGTTAGCCAATTCCCAAGGTGTGGGTGATTTTTTTTTGTAGCATTCATATCACCACCTCTTGCTTGACAGGTCAAGAGTGTGAAAACATACACCGTTACAAAGAGTACAAACAGTGGCTTCTCACAATTACAGCTGTTGGCCGTCCCCCACAAACACACACCTCGCTGTATACGCCGTCACACTCGCTTGTAACAACTAAACAGTGGTGGTTAAAGGGCGAATCGCAATCCATCTGAGACTCTTCTCTTCACACGTGTCTGTCTGTGTTTGAAGGTGTAAACAGTCTTGATTGGTGTTGCTGAGGTGAGGGGGGGATTGGGGTGGGGGCTTGGAGCATTCCCAACTGCAGTGGTTGTGGCAGGCTGTCCTGGTGCTATGCCAGGTGGCTTAGAACCAGCTTTTTATAGACACCGCAGCCTGGATGGTGAATCTCTGGGAGCGTTTGAAGACGAGAGCCTGTTTACATTCAAACCGCAAAGGTGGTGTGACTCACTCTGTAGTTCTGGGGGGTGGGGGGTGGGGGGGCTAACTGAGAGTCTGTGAGGGAGAGAGCGGGAGAATGCAAAGCTATGGCTTGGAGAGGACTAAAGGAAGTTTGCCGTTGGCCTTTGGACCTCAGGGGAATTGTTTCAGCATTGTTCAAGAGACGTTGAGAGAGGGCGGGCGGGGGTGGAGGGGGTCACTCCGCCTCCTTCCCTCCTCTATTTGCGTCCTCTTCCTGCCGTTAGAGCCCAACTCTCAAATGAATCATAGTGCTCTTGGAAAAGGGAAGCCTTTGAACGCTGTAGTTCTGACTCTAATTGACCTGTTGTAATTGTTTGGATTTTCAAAAGACAGACGGTGATCGACTTTATCTCATTAATCGTCCCACTAAATGTTAAGTAGAGAGGGATGGGGGGAGAGAAGGTAAGTCCTCTTTACCCACCTTTAAAGTTACTTACCTGTACAACTTTGATAACTTGAGGAAGGATGTTGAGCTCTTGTCCTCTGCACCGCATCACATGTTCTATTCTGTGCGGAAGTGCTGCCTGCGCTGGTTCAAGAGGACACATATTTGATCAGTTGAGGAATCCGAAGTCCTGATTGCAGGCGAGGATTATGAGGGGACAGCAGAATGAAGGGCAGCAGACCAGATCAGTGTGACGAGATTGATGAGGAATTGTTTTACGTTGCTAGGATTTGCAACGGCCCATTGGTTTTGGAGTTGGCTTAGCAGCTCGAGCAAACGGAGAAGAATTAACCTTTGAACCCGCTCAAAGATCTCTTACGACTTCAATACTGACTTTTCTCAGATCAGCTTCTTTTCATATGGTCCGCCGGTCTACTGCCCAAATGTTCATTCAGTCATTCAAGTGCAGACTTTTATCACAGGTGACAGTCACATACGGCTTAAAACCAGCATCAGCTACTTCACAACCGCCACCAATATATTTATAAATAGCATTCCCCTTTGTGACACTTGTTAGAAGGAACTGATAGGATTCAGCAAGATGCGTTGTGTTGACTATTGTATTTTTAGGCAGTTGATTTGCACAACGCACACTGGAGTTATTGTCTCATGGGTTTGACAGGGACATTATGACTGCCAGACTAAAAATGGAGTGAAGTCTTTGGAGGTCAGTGAAATGTTTGGAGAAGAATATGTTAGTAGCTGCTGATTTTCCCAGTGCTGTAAGCCTGGAATTTCTGAAATAGATTATATGTAGCAGATGTTTTTATGCCTGTTCATCATGAATTTAGAGTTACTGCTACACCTCTGTATTGTTTCTAGAACAATTCTCGACATTTGGGTCAAATATCTCATTCTGCTCCTTGTCTCTCCCACAGGGATGCTTCCCAAAGATGGCAGCCTACACCTGGTTCTAAAGCAGCCATGCTGGTAAAGGTGAACAGCATGAGTCGTAGCCAGCCCAGCCCAGCGTCCCAGCAGCACCAGCTCCACCCCAGTACGCATAACAAAGCCAACACCTTCACACTTCACCCATCCAGCAATAAGACCCAAGGAGGGCATTTAGGCTCCGCCCAGGGATATAAAACTGCCCCATCTGGCAAAATGTCAGCTGATGCGCGTCAAGCTCATCACCTGAGGAAAGCCAGCAATGGCAGTTTCTGTTTGGTGACAACAGAAAGTGGCCATCCCAGTCCACTTCTTCACAGATCACAGACCAGCACACCACGTCCTGTGTCCCCCCAGTATGGCTACACTGCCCCAATCTATGACGAGCCAGTATCAGACTGTCCCATATATGATGAACCCCCAATAGACATGGAGGTAGAGGGGGCACACCTGCACAACGGGCAATCTCTGTCACGCCTGACACCCACTCACAGCCTTCAGAAGCCCAGACACCTCCCGCACCCTGGTCCCTCTCATCCAGGATCCCGACACAGGAGGAACCCTTCAGCCTCTGATTACAGCCCAGCTGGTCTGGAGTGCATCAAGCACATGATCAACGTGGACCCAAAACAGGGGCTCCTACCTGGCTCTCCTGTACCCACACGCACTCACTCCCCTACCTCCAGGCAAGACCAGGTCCCTCCCCAGCCTCAGGCACCTACCCAGCCTCAAGCTCATTCTCTGCCCCAGCCTCGGAGCCAGATGAGGGACAGGGAGCCAGGGACCCCAGGCCCAAGTACACTGGACAAGAAGCAAAGCTGGCGGGTCCTGGAGGCCACGGTGCAGCGCGCCATGGAGGCACGGCACAGTCGGCAGAGCAGCCAGGCCTCACAGGACTTCCCCTCCTCAACTCCACAAGCCACTGCCAATTATCAAGACTCTGGTTACTCCACTGGCCCCTCTCCAAGTCTGAGAAGAAAGAGCAGGAGAAGAGTGGGAGCCGGCGGCGGTGCTGGTGGAAGGCCGGGGTCTGTGGGCAGCAGCGGGGAGCTGTGTGCTCTCAACGAGAAGCTGATGGCTGAGATGAGAGAGGTGGTGAGTCGCTCCAACACGATGAGGGAGGTGAGAGTAGGACTAGACCCGGAGATGGGGGAGAGGGGAGTCGTGTCCCGGACCCGCTCCCCTGCAGGCTCCCTCAGGTGGTACGGAGGAGGAGGGGGAGTAGCGTCAGGTGGCAGATGCTCATCACGAGAGGACCTCACCGGGACTGCCCGCTCATTGAGCAGGGCAGGTAACCCTCTGCTGACCCCCCTTGAGATGCCAGGTCGCCAAAAAAGGACCTACGAAAAAGTGGACACCTTGGAGATGAGTATCAACAGCCAGGCCAGTCTGTCTTCACCGGAGACCCCAGGACCACCATCCCAGGTAATCCTAATGTCCCTTAACCACAAAATGTAGATCACAAGAAAACACATTCAGGCTAATTCAGACTGAGGAGTTTTCCAACTTGTGTGTGTGTGTGTGTGTCGTTTTTAGAGAACCATGAACTGAATAATTTTACATATTAGGCAGACGGGATTTAAGATCATTTAAAGAGATGCATGGGATGTACTGTGTGTGTCAAGGGTCGTTTATGAGGCAGTTGAAGGCGAAGGAATTACTTTTGTCCCATGTAAGAAGTAACGTGTGGAATCAGATATAGTATGATCTGCTTCTGCAAATCTCCAAATCCCCCTTTGCAACAAAATCATACCCTCCCCATACCTTTTATTTCTTTTATTTGTTACTATGATATTTAATGTATGAAGAGGGATCTCTTGAATCCATCTGTGTTGGAAAATGACACATTTTCTGAGTGATTCCTCTTGCATTCCAGTCCCAGGACATTGGGTGGCACGCTGGGCACCGTTGACTATAATGGCCTCAGTCCCAGCATTACCTGTCATCCTCTTACCACAGTCCATCTGCCTCGCGCTGCAGGTCCTGTATACTCGCGAGCCAACTCTGTTTGGGCACCTTGGGGCCCATGCCAGGCTGGTGAGATTCAGGACATGGCCTCCCTCGACCAGGAAGGAGCGCTGCTGTGGCCCATATGGCCAAGCCTTGGCAGGGGGATAGGAGTGGGGAAAATGAAGGGGAGGGCAGGCTAGTATCATAGATTGATACCATTGTAGCGCTTGCACGTTAGCGGCCAATGACCACTGAGTGGGCCTCCTAAGTCTGTCCTGGAATGTTCCTCAGACCTGCTGGTATATCACTCTCACACACTCCGAGATTATGACTTGCTATGTATGAGCTGTGCGTATGCCTTATTTGAACATTCTGTTCATTCTGTGAGACCTTTGATCTAGTTTTTCAAAGGATACACTTAAACTTCTGCAATTTCCACAAAGACCATTTATTATTGGAGTTTGTATAAGCTGAGAGGACTTTCTGCTGTTTCTCAGTCCAGTTTTAATCTACAGCATGACTAAATTACCACCCCACGCTAATGCATCTGCAAGCTATGTGTACTTCAGTGGGATTTACTGTGTGTAAAGGGTAGACACTTGTACATGTACTTGGTTGCATTTGGTCCTCTGGCAATGACCGTTTCCGCCCATTTTCAAACAGCCATCAATTCAGTGTGTTGCTGCAGCTGCACCTCAGATCTGCTTCATTTGATTGAGAAACCCCAAATCTAAAGTCCAGCTTGTCTGGCCCTTGTCGGCTTCATATTACTTCAGGGTCTCATTGAACAGACATGTTGATGCCTTTTTTATGTTCCATTAGTAAATTTGGGCTTTGATTCTGGCTCACGTATCGTGTTGTTCCTGGCCACTCTCGGAGCGTATCTGAGATGCTGGCCTTCTCTATTAAGGGAGCCGAGGTGCTCCTTATGGTTGTAAACTCCACCACAGGGATCAAAAGGAGGTCCTGTAGTGTGTAGCTTTGGACGGGTGTCACAGATCAGCGCCAAGAATAAGTGGTGTCCTACCAAGGGGCTGCCTGCTGCTGTGGCCAGGGTTACACTGGGATTTGGGGAGAGTCTGGCATTGGTAAACTATTGTGCCAATCCTGCAAACATTCCCCCTTGAGTAGCAGCACTGCAGAGCCGAGCATGGAAGGTGGGGAGCAGCCCAGATCTGTACTTCTGCTGCACTCATTCACGTCTCCCTCCCTGGTTAACCTTCACACTCCTTTTCCTTCTAATTCCTGTTCTCTGTCTAATGTCGACCTCATGTTCCTCCATAGGCGGGCACCCTCGAGCTCCAGGCTCAGTTGGAGAGCAGGAAGAAAGGCATGGTGGACGGGCGGACAGCCTCCCTCGGCCCCCACCGCCCAATCAACCACGATGGCAGAGAGGGGAATGATGGGGCGGCAGGACGAGCGGGAGGGTCAGCGTACCAGCTCTCCTATGCAACCCTGCGGCAGCCGCCCCCTCCGGCCATGGGCATGGAGGATTGGGCCAGCAAGCACCTCAACATGCACACTCAGGGCCTCTTCCGGCGGCGTGTCTCCATTGCCAACATGCTGTCGTGGAACCGCGGCTCCATCAAAAAGCCAATGCTCGTCACCAGCAACCGCGCCGTCAGGAAGGAGGCCTGCGAGATGTTCAAGCTGGTGCAGGCTTACATGGGAGACCGGCCTTCACGCCTGGACCGCCGCCACTGCGCACTGCTCATCGTCACCAAGTGCTGGGATCTGCCGGGGTTGCGGGACGAACTGTACGTGCAGCTGGTGAGACAGACAACTGGCAACGCCAGCCCAAGAAGCCTGGCAGCGGGCTGGGAGCTAATGGCGGTCAATTTGGCCTTCTTCGCCCCCTCGCCCAAGTTCCGCTGTTACCTGGAGGGCTACATCCAGAGACACACGGAGCCCACGAGCGACAAGAAATGTGAGTCTCAGACTGAGCAAGAGGGTGGGTCACCTTTCTTTCTTCTGCACCTCCCTGTCACATTAGTTGCATGTCATCCTCTTTTATATTTATTTATTTTTTACTCATTAACCTTTTCTTCTCTTTTTTTGCTTTTCTGATGTAATTGTCTGTGGTACAAAATAAAGCTGAGGGTGATAATCATCGGTTTGTCTGTCAGAAATGTGACCTTTGGCATCTTCTGTCTTTTGCAGTGACTCAGTTCATACTGGATCAGCAGGAACTGAAGCTGAAGAAGAATTCCAAATCCAGAAAGAAGCGGAAGCAGAACACAGATGAGGAAGAAGGTGATTTAGAAAAAAATACATCTATATGTGCACTTGGCTGTTCTGTCCAACATATAGCTTTATGAACATTGGCATTGTACAAGATTATCTGTTTGACGGAGCATAAAATAGATAGGCGAGAGAGATCCAGGGATGTTTTTCTACTCTTCAAAAGCCGTCTCAAGCCTCAAAGCCATTACAAATCAAACATATCGCTCCCTGTAGAGTGGCCACTTTGAGCAGGATGGAAAAATCTGCACTGTGCAGTTTGTCAGACGAGTACACGCTGATATGCTCGCTGACACAATAAATGGGTTTCACAGAGAGCTGGTCTGAAAAAACAATAAGTAGGATGAGAATCCCAGAAAGTCCTGTGTGCTTACAATGGACGGCACTGTGAATCATATTAGCGGTTTGCTTCAAACTTGCATGACAGAGTGCCATTTAAAGGGGGGTACCTACTCATCAGCGTGTGCACTCATTAGAGGAGCCCACACTAGCAGCTGTGACGATGAAATCACCAGAGAGGAACAAAGTCGGATCACAGCAGACGCCACACTCGCACATTTTGCATGTCTGACTCAGGCAAAACTTTCACCCTGAAAAACGTTCGAGTGACTAAGAAGTTAACTGTTCTGACTAACTCCAAAGGTCCTCAGAGGGGAATCTTGTAGACGGCCGGCAGCCAGAAAAGAAGTCAGCATGTACGAAAACAGAATAATGAGAGCTGCTGTTTTGCTCTCTGGTGGGAGGAGCAGCAAACACGAACGTCCGACCAGAGCAAAGAGCAGCTGTGAGCGGCAGGAGTGGGAGTCGCGTGTGGGAACTGAAGGCCTGTTGTCCGGACAAAGCTGGCTCGGGCTCATGCTTGGAAACGGACGACTTATTTGTTTCGTGTGGCGTTCGAGGAGCCTCTCGTAAACAGCAACCCAGACAAAACAGCCTCCCAAACTGTTTGTTGCTCAATTCAGCAATGGCTCCATGTGTACAGTAGAGAGGTGTCTCGTACAGTACACTCACTAATGAGCCTGCACCACTCCTGGGCTTTGGTTGCCTGGTTGTTGTTGTTTTGGTGCCATTTAGTCTGATATAAATATAGATCTGCAGATAGACCGTTTCTCACTGCAATAGGGATACTGCACTCTCGCTTTTCCACGAGTTGGTCTATGTTTGGAGGCAGCGGGGAGGGGAAGAAAAAATGCTCTCTGAGATCAAGGGCACATTATTGGTATGATCTCTCTAATTAGATGTAATTACTGTCAAACTCAGTCAGATTAGCAGCAGTTGTGAGAGAGCATGGGAGTCACCTGTTTGCCATAAATCTGGGGGGTTTGGACTATAGGGAACTTGCTGGAAAGCGCTTGTGTCTTTTTTATTTTATTTTATTTTTTCATTCCTCCCCGAGTCCCAGCAGTAGGCTTGTTGGCCCTGGTTCAGGTGTCTGACATGGAGGAGACTCTGGGAACAAGAATAGACCCCACGTGAGACCAGTGTTTGGTGTAAACCGTTACCACAGAAATTATATATTTGTTTTTTTATGGCCACACGACCACAGATGAGTGATAAAATTGTTTAATTTTCATTTACAAAACCAAGCTATCGGAATTCAGTCATTTTTAAAAGGTGAATTGGACCCTGTAATCTCACATCTGCCCTCCCTTCAAAGGAGTTCACCTCTGAAATTGATTTGGACCATACAGCAGCTACTTAGTACAGGCAGCCTGGCATTTCTCATCCTCCTCGGAAGCGTTCACGTGTGCGTCTGCTGATGAATCACCTGCACCCTGGATGTGTAGACCGGATCCCGTCTGTAAAGCTTTTTGTTCGACAGCAGTAAATCTTCCCTCAGCCTCTCAGTTTAGTCAGGCCTACTCTAATCCCCATATGCTAGAATCAAACTGTCTGTCAACATGTCTCTCCAGTTTCCAGTGCCAGCCTCTTCTGTGCTCTCTGTGGGAAGAAAAAAAATCAAACAGCTTTTTCTGTTTGTGGCGGGAAAAAAAGTTTAATCATTAATTACATTGCGTGCTTCATTTTGCTTAATACTTAAGGGTTTAGCTGGGGGTCTTTGAGGGATATGGTGAGATTGTGTTTCCCAGCACTTACGTCTGCTCTTCTCTTCCTCCCACAGGCCTGCCGATCAGCACATACGCCAAGTTCTGTCATCGGAAACTGCAAAAAGTGGCAATCACTGGGGGCAAAAAGGTAAACTAGAGGAGCTGTTTGCCTCCATCAAAATATGTCACCCAGTACGGTGTAAAATAGCAGCTGTCAGTTGAGAAAATTATGATTCACCTCTTAGTCACACTGGATATTATCACGGAAGGGGATATAATTACTGACACAGTCACAGGTACAGACATAAACACAGGCCGAGTCACAATAGCACAGCTGAAGTCACCACCATGATTGGTATCCTGGTCCCCCACACTTTGGTAGTAAATCTTTTCACTCTTGTCACCTCCCAGGGGCTACGCAAGCCTACCTTGGAAGAGATCGACCACAGTAGGCGGGCCATTGTCACCCCCTCCCTGTTTGGCAGCTCCCTGGAGGAGGTGATGGAGCGGCAAAGTGAACTTTTCCCCGACAGGAAACTGCCCTGGGTGCAGGTGCAGCTCTCCCAGTACGTCCTGGCCCTGGGCGGGGCTCAGACCGAGGGCATCTTCAGGTAAGACTCCACTCCACTCCGTGCCACGATTTGAGCACAGTGAAAGGGGCGGAGTTCAGGAAATTAGAAAGGGATCTCTTGTACTGTATGCGTGCGTGCTGTATTGTATGCGCTGTGTATATAAACAAATGTGTGTGGTCTCCGGTATCCCCTTATATCAAAGTAAGCCCGGCCTGTGTACAGTATACACAGCAGACAGCCGAACAAACACATCGCTCCCGAGACCTGCGCTGTTTAATTCAGCACTTCATAATGTCTGTTTACATTGCTGCTTAAGCTCACAAGCACGTGCGAGCCTCAAAATCATGTGTTTGTGCAGGGTTTTCTCCGGCAAATCTCATTTTCTGATATTTCGACTTGTTTAGAAAGCTGTTCCTTTTTATTGAAACCCTCCAAACACAGATCTCCCTGTGAAATTCCATGATCGCGAGGAGTGTCTTGTTTGGCTGCATTATGCTTTGTTTTTGTTTTTTTTGTTCCAAAGAAGTACTGCAAACAAAGAACAGAATACTTTGATCCACCAAGCCACATTTGAGACCAATTGGCTGTGGATGAGTAATAGATTTGCCTTGAGGCAGGCAAATCTTTCGTGATAGAATCAGGGCTCCCTCTTGTGGCCAGTTGATATAACTGACAAGTTGTTTTTGGTCCTCAGGGTCCCTGGAGACATCGATGAAGTCAATGCATTGAAGCTGCAAGTAGACCAGTGGAGAATCCCAGAAAACCTGTCGGACCCAAACGTACCTGGTGAGAAAAGTGTGCCATTTGATTTGGCGTTTTGTGTTGTATGCACAAATGTTGTTGAGATGCGCTTATTGAGAGTGTGCCTCGTCCTCCTGCAGCCTCTCTAATGAAGCTTTGGTACCGGGAGCTGGAGGAACCTCTCATCCCCATGAACTTCTACAAACAGTGTGTGAGCAATTGTGACGACCCCGTGGCGGCCATTGCAGTGGTTCAGTCTCTGCCTGAGCTCAACAGGCTGGTGCTCTGCTACTTTATTCACTTCCTGCAGGTAACCAGGTTGTCTTTGATGTCTAATACTCCCAAACACACACAACCCTCATTTAGAAGAACCAGGATTGCCAACATATATTGTCTGTAACACCATTGTTAAAAATAATAATAATAATAATAATAGAAGTAGAAGAAGAACATGTTTTCAATAACATATTATTATTATTATTATTGTTATTGTTATCATCATCATTATAATTCATCACTCTTACAAAGCCAGTACCCATAAAATGGCTACATCCATGACTAGTTACGGCCAGTTACCCTAAACAGGCCAGGGGGAAAAAAAGTGAAATTAGGGCAGCCTCCATGCTCTGAATTTGCTGGTTCTAAAAGACAGCACAGAAAAAGTCAAGAAGACCTCATTGTAAATATGGTATAAGGCACAAAAGAAAGGGATTGTGGTAATAAAAGCCACACTTTAATATTGGACCCACTGCAGCTCAAGTAAATAATTGCCCTGGTCATTATTTTTGGAAACACAGTACTAATGTCCTGTCAAACCAGACATTAGGCCCAAATTCAATTGTAATATTTTGTATCTGGGATGATGTAGAAGTGTGATTATATTGTTTGTTTTCTATACAAAGCGTCTGTTCTTCTTCTGATGGAACTTCAAACTTCATCTCTGAAATACAAACCTCAGTGTGCGCAGTGTTGACGCTAACCAAAATCTGAGAATGTTAATCATTTCCTCCTCTTGGTGACTCATGCGGGACTCACAGCAGGTCAAAGTTCAGTCTGTGCACTTCTCTTTCCCTCTCTGAACCTCCCACTCCTGTTTTCCAGGTCTTTGCTCAGCCGTCTAACGTGGCCATAACCAAGATGGATGTGAACAACCTGGCCATGGTGATGGCGCCCAACTGCCTCCGGTGCCAGTCCGACGACCCGCGGATCATCTTCGAGAACACGCGCAAGGAGATGTCCTTCCTCCGAATGCTCATAGTTCACCTGGACACTAGTTTCATTGAGGGAGTGGTGTAGACTGTGCAGACCCCGCACCCACCCTCCCCACTAACAGTTCCGAGTCGAGGAAATCATCTACACAAACACTGTCTCCGTTCAGACCACACTGGAAGCTCCTGGGGTGAGATTCAACACCCCTCATGACAGCTGGAGCAAGAAAACAGGTTGACGAGTGGACTCTCCCATACTGAGAGATGATACACATCACTTTTGGTTTCATTGGGTTTTGTTTGTTTTGGGGGGTGTTTTTCATTCTGAGAACAGTTACAGTGCATTAGAGCCAAGGAGCGACCCACTGCTGCTCACCCATCCTTGAGATGGCTTTCGACTGGTTCACTGGCATTTTCTTACATGTGCATGGGAAAAAATAATTTACTATTTGATTTCTCAACGAAAGGGTAGCGCTACAGTTTCATTGTACAACAGTCTTACGGTATTTACTTAAGAAGTGTCTGCTTGCACAAGAAATCTAAATGACGGCAGGCGTGATACTCTGTTTGAATTTTTGCCTGCCTGACATCATTTGAGTGTGCTTGTGTGTGTGTGTGTGTGTGCGTGTGCGTGTGAGAGAGAGAATATCAGAGCGAGATCAAAAGTCTTTGAAAGAAAGTTGAATATATGCAAAGAGAGAAACTTTGGAATGGTGTCTTATCAATAAGCTTTTGTGGTGCACGTAGTCAATCTGATTATCTGAGCTCCTGGCGTTCCACTTTGCGAGGCACATTGCAACGACAATTCTATTTTGTGTACAGAGC
The DNA here is from genome assembly GCA_903171835.1 of Mullus surmuletus. Taxonomy (NCBI): domain Eukaryota; kingdom Metazoa; phylum Chordata; class Actinopteri; order Syngnathiformes; family Mullidae; genus Mullus; species Mullus surmuletus. The sequence goes on along the minus strand of CAESWR010001429.1, from coordinate 223,113 downwards.
TTACATTTCAAAGGACAAACTGGAAGGATATGCCCTCTTTTCAACTAATCTAGGCAAAACAAACAAACTTGAATGCGCTTTGATTTTTACGAATCGAAACACTCAAGTGAAGCCATGGGGGAGGCTTGTTATTGCAGTGTGTGCCGTTTGTGATCTGGGAGTTTGGTGTTTCTGTTGATAATACTCTCTATTCTCAATCAGACACCATTCAGTAGGAGTTTTGTGCTATTTAATTTGTGGTATGTTTTGTGGCTCAGGTCTTGTGATTTAAAACGGGTGTTGGATGTGATAACTGTACTCCCACAGCCTCTCCCACAGACAGACAATATCGTCCATCCATCACAAACCCCTTTACTGAGAATGGAGTATTCTTCAACTGTCGAGCGCTATGAAAATGTAGATAAAGCTTATTATGTTCACTCTCAGGCTTTGCTGATGTAAATAAATACAACTTGTAAATAGTATTAACCCAACTCAAAGTGTATGCTAATGTTGCAGGATAAGGGTGAAGTTAAATGTTGCTGAAGAAAAGCAATAAATGTTTTTTTTGTAAGTACTGTTAATTTCTCTGCTGTAACCGCCTGCCTTTTGAACATAGGACTGATTCGAACCACTTTCCTTGTGTGTGTATATGTGTGTTTGCGTACTGTGTTGAAATATAGAATGACTGTCCATAAATAAAGGTTTGTTCAATTGTACATTGGTTGCTTCCTGACAGTGTGACCATCAGTTTCATACATTGCGTTAGAGAGGACTTGACAATTGGAAACAAATCACTAGAACAATTCCAACGTCTCAAAACAGAACTTATTCAAATGTAGGAACTGGGGAGCATATACAAGATATACAGGAATATACAAGATATACGCTAAAACCCTTCAAGCAGTGACCAAATTACCAAACTGTAGTTATGAGAGTCGTATTCCATGAAATAATAGTGGGGCAGTGTTCGTCAAAAAATATTGTGAAAATCTTGGTTTCGATCAATCAGACTCAATTGTTTTCTGACCGAAAGAAGTCTTATGCAACATGGTCAAACTTAAGTATTCCACTTCAAACAGATTATTGTATCTGTTGATTTTCCCTCTCGATGAATAAAATATTGATGCCTCTGCAAACATTGAGACATTCCCCATATTCAGATTTTCTCAAGTTGTTTGCCTGGTTATAATTAGGTGACTTTGTGCTTTGATTGTTGGATCAGACCAAACAAGTTATTCATAGATGTAAATTTTGGCTAAGGCAATCAATACCTTATGTGAATATTAAAGTTTAAACCTAATTGTTTGGAGGAATCTAAACATACAAGCTAATTATTATTCCAGCCGACAATGAATTCCGTAACCTGGCTTTGCCTCGGCTCACCTCACTTTGTAAACAAACAGTTGCGGTGTGTGGCCGATGGGGGGCGCGCTTCACCCAGTGGCCAGTAAAAGCTGTGCCATCAACTTGCAGCTTTGATCTTTTCAGTCTACGCTTTTTCCCACCACAGTTTGAAGCGCTGGGCTTCGAATCAAGCGTGTATATACACAAACGCTAATAATATTGCTTGGTAGTCCAGGCAAAGCATAACAGAAATCGTTGGTTTCACAGGAAAATAATGAAATTTCGCGCAACCCAAAGGTCAGGGAGTTCATTGGATCTAGATTTTAATCATCTACAAGTTCCACGTGTGTTGGTTTTCTTGATATCACATAAATAGTGCCGTTCAAAGAAAGTAGTCTGGCCTCTTCGACTTGATATGTGATTATTATTTAGAGGCATGACGCGCTGCACCGTTGTAGGCGCATGCGCAGTGAGGCGCCACTCAGCCCGCGCCGGTGGTGGAGAAATACAACTGCGTGATCTGGAGCAGACAGGCGGAGGCAGCGACACTTGCTCTTCGGCGGGATTATACTGCATATTTTTACACCCAACCGGACAAAGAGTGACTGGAGAACAAGTAAGAAAACCACACCGCGTTCGGTTTGCGCACCTTTGGCTTTACATTTCCTCCGGATACCGAGAACGAGGCCGGGTTCTGCGGCTGCATCACATTCTGATGCCGCATGTCGGCTTTTTCACTTCAAAACAAATGTGACGAAGCAGCTAATATACGGCCGTGTTTTGCGCCCTCTGCCTTCGTGTTTGCGCCAGTAGCGGTGGACGTGTTGGCCGCCCATGCCCGCTTTGATGTTCTGCGTGACCGCGCGCTTCCTCGGTCGGGGAAGTTTAATGCTCTTTTTGTCGGTCCACGCCGCGCGCCGCCGCGCCGCGCCGCGCGCAGCAGGAAAAACTCTGAACAAGTAAGGCCTAGCGCGAGGCCCCAGCGCGCGACGTGACTGACAACCCCGGCGGCCAATGAGATCCCCGCGTCCCGCCCGCGCGCCTCTTTCCGCCAACCCGCGCCGGCCAGTGGTGATGACGCAGGCAGTGGGCTCCTCGCGCGCCGCCCACCGGTTATAAAACACTGGACAATAAAGTGGGAGACCTGGGCGAGGAGAACACGAGGAGTCTCACCTGTGAGGATGCGGTACATGTGAATAAATATGACCCAATGTCGTCAAGTGTGGTTGACACGGAATTGAAAAAAAAAATAAGGAAGTGGATATCGATTTTTAAATAAATAAAATAAAATAGAAGCACTTAATTACTGAAACGTTGCGTGTGGCTTTATTTTAAAGCTGCTATCCTTCCTGTTTCTCCCTGTGATCGTGGCATCATTGTCTCCGTTCGCGCCCTGCCCGTGTTGCTGTCTGTCCCCAAATAAGGACTCCGATTTCCGCATAAACGCTATTCCTTGACCTATTGCTGCACCGCCGTCAGCCCTGTGTGTTATTACGCGCGAATACGTGCAGCAGACCAATTATATAGACACTATACCACCGTGTCCCATTGTGTCTGTGCGTGGAATCGGCTGACTCGCAAACACGTGGGCCGAGTAGTGTGAAGACATCCGGTCTGTGGGCTGCACCGAGAGCTGCAGCTCCAGACGCTCCGCGCTAAGGTGCAGCGGGGCGGATGCGCGCCGAGCGAAAGTAAGATCATCCGCGGTTTAATGAACGCAATTTTAACGAGAAATCACGACCGTTAGATGTTTTCTTTATATATATATAAAAGCGGGTTGTCGTCGTCGGTATCTTGCTCGATGATTCTGATGCTCGATCCTGCTCATGATTCAGCTGCAGACTCCGGTGGTCCCTTTTTGATGAATATGCATCAAATAGGTGGCGATTTTCTTTTGACAGAAGGGGCAAAATAATCATCTGGCATGCAGATCGGCCTTGCCCACTGTGGGGCCTATTTGTATTTCATGATCTGTCATTGAACCTCCTGAGAAAGGATTCCAGGAAACACTCATATTGCTCATTTTGAACAAAGACCATCATGGAAAGGCTGTGAGTATCTTAACTGGCGATCACAACACATCTGCTATGATTTCCTTTGGCACATTTCACCACCATCAAGGGGCATGGCTCACCTTTAGTATGACCAGTCTCCCTTGCTGCACGCTGTGTTGCACCATGTTACAACACATGTAATCTTGGAGTACTTTGACTCTGCGATGTCTGTTATCAGACCCTGACCTCGTTGTTGTTCAGCTGGGATGCCTATTTGCCTCATTCCACCCAATTGTTCGAGTCAGAGGCAGAGCTGTGGCTTTCCAGTCTCATGGTAAAAAAGAGAGGCTGAGCTGATTGCTAGAATGTCTGTTCATGTCCTTGATAGTAATGTCTTGTGTTTTTAAGATATATGGGTGTAGCTTTGAGTGGTGTGTTTCTCGGTTGACGTGTGTCTGTGTGTTTGTGTGTGTGCACAGGAAGGGAGCCTTGATGTGGGCAGTATGAGTAAGACGCCCCCTAACAGAAGAGGGATAACATTTGAGGTGGGAGCTCAGCTTGAGGCCAGAGACAGCCTCAAAAACTGGTGAGTCATGGCCTCATTCATTTCTCTCCATCACCGAGACAGCTCACTGCATTGCCTCACTCGCCTAAAATACACATTCTCAGCTTCCTTAGCCCATTGCAGCTTGTTTATCCATGAAACGCTAAGATATGATGATGATAATCAAGCAGCCCACCCGGACCTTTTCACGGCATCGCTGCCAATAAACAACAGCTGGTGACAGTGGTGCATTGCATTCTCAAGTTGCCACCGAAACCTGAATTCATATCGAGGGACAGTGGAGTGCTATCTTTGACTGCCAGTGTACGTGTTGTTGTTGGGTGAATGAGAATTGTATGGAAAAAGTCACACTGCAGACAAGAAAGCTACATAGACACAGACTGTTCATTGTCCACCGTGCTGCCTCACAGTATCAAGTTACTTATAATGTGTCCATCATGTTGCCCCAGTGCTGCCATCTCTTTATAGTCAAGCTGCTCTTAAGCCTGAAGATTGACCCCTCCCCCAAATCACTTGGTAAATTTGCCAGCTACTGGACGGTGCTTGTCTCCATATTTGTTGGACACAACCCCCCTCCCAAGTCCCAATGCTAGATTACATTCCTGCACCCACAGAAAGAGGTTGATCCCCCCCCTCCGATCCAACTAAATGAACAATGGTGAAGTTTGTGTATATTAACATTTTTTTTTTCTTGTTGTTGAGTCACATTAAGTATTACGTTTAAGTCTTATTTAGTTACCACACTTGTACCTGATATAAGAAATGAAAATATTGCAATGAGAACATCTAAAATCAAATTTCAACTGATGAAAAGAACCGATGGCTGTCCTTTTTTAAAACTCTTTCTCTGCTAGTGTATTTATTTAGTTCAGAAATTGATAATGGCTTATTTAAGAAAAAAGGTGTACAATTTCTGGTTTCAATTGCTAGTATCCTGCTTATTATGACTTTAAAACACTGCCTTGTCTATTGATGGGCTTTTATTTTATTATATTTATTTGTTTTTTAAATGTAATAATGTTAAGTAATTCTGTTGGTTTATCTCTGCTTAATGGTGCACCAATTGCTTTATGTACTACATTAACTCATTAAACCATTTGCCCATACATTCATACACTGATGCCATGCTAGGTGCCAAAATGCTCATCAGAAGGAATTATGAGTTCAACATCTTTTTTTATGGACTTCCAACGTGGAAGAGAGGCTAGAACTGTCGGGACCGGTGGCGCTATTTCATGGGAATTGGGTTTTGAGAAAAGCACAATCATACATTTTTGTTTTGTTGTGTTTCTATCTCCAATAGGTATGCTGCCAACATAGAGAAGATTGACTACGAAGATGAAAAAGTACTAATCCATTACCGCCAGTGGAGCCATCGTTATGATGAGTGGTTTGACTGGACAAGTCCCTACCTGAGACCAGTAGAGAGGATCCAGCTGCGACGCCAAGGACTGCACGACGACGCTCCTGTGCCCGTAAGATGAGAATACTACTGTTTTTCCTTCTTGGCTTTAGGGAGCAGAAAGTAATTCTTTCTCTTTGAAAAGCTGAAACATGATAGGTTTTAGTTGCATATAAGACGAATGGCTTCTTTAAGGTAAAATTAGTCATGTTTTTTAATAAAGCTAATCTATGCTTTGGTGTTTGGCAAAGCAGTTTGTTTCATTATATCAAATCATTAAAATTGGCTCAAATCTAGGAGAGAAAAAGATGCTTACAGCAACCCACTATACGTAATTGAAGTATAATTAGGAGCTCCCCATGGTGTGAATTGAAGCTCAATTGAAAATGTGGGTGTTACAACATACATTAACCAACATATTCAACGAATGTTGGTGGAGCCCTCCAAGACTCAGGGCTTCTGCTTTATTCACATTAGCACAAAAAGATATGTTGTTTGGTTTTGAGCAGAGTCAATAGGCACTCATGTACTGCAGGGGATGATGTAAGAGAAGCCTGTGCAGATCAGAAGAATGGTTAAGTAAATCTTCACAACTGTGTATATAAGAGGGATAAGACCAGTAGTGACAGCTTTTTGATGATTAGGCTTAGGCTTGCAGGATGTAGCATCATTCGCTCTGGTAAGATGATATGACTGAAAGAACCGTACACTCATTTACAAAGCATTCTGGGTGTAATGAAGATGAATTTGGTTTGTGCAAACACTTAGATACTACTCAGTATTTTTCAACTTGCATGTAATGTATAAATGAGGGATTTTGTTCGTGTAGCAACCCCCCTCCTCATTGTGTTTGTTTTTTTGACAGAGCATCTACAGTACAAGACTGAATGTCTCTCATTCTCTCCAGGGATTTCATGTGAATGACAAAGTCCTGGCCAGCTGGTCTGACTGCCGTTTCTACCCTGCTAAGGTCATTTCAGTTAATAAAGATGGTGGGTACTAATTACATCAGGTGAAAAGTACATTGCCTCCTGTTTTTAATGGTGCAAACCTAACAAATAAGTATTATTATTCATGCTTGTGCTGTCAGTCGATTAAGAAAATAGTCACATAATTTGTAGGGATTAATCATAGTTGACTATGTAATTTCAATATAAAACATTTAGTTGTGAAGTAGAAAAGAATAAATAATAATTCTCCCTTATGAATGGCAGCTCCTAGTTTTAACCAGGAAGGTTGTCAGACATCTACTTGCTCTTAATGATAACCATAACCAAGCTAACCTGGTCAGTTCGCCATTAAACATTAACACTATCAAAGCCATTAAAATTGGTTATCAACATGTCACACCTTTGTTTTACATGGTTAATTCTTAATTGTGTAGCGATTTTTGATGATTCAATTGACAAAGCCTTTACATAGAAGTTTGCTCAGCCCAGCCACGAGGAGGAAGAAAAATGGCACAATTATTGTAGCTATGTTGTGTTATTTTTTGATTTTGACAGGACTAATTTATAAAAATTTAATTCTCTATTAAATTGTGATAGATTCATAGAGCATTGACAATATTTAATTGTACAAGATTTCTGTCATTTCAGTTTGATAGTGTAATAAAGGGGTTTGTATGAAATGTTCGACAGTCACTAATTGAAAAAGAGAAATACAGTTCTCGTAAGGATTAAATTGTAGCAAAGCAACGTTTCCCTTAAACCATGGGAATAGACCTTGCAATGCAAAATTACAAACTCAATATTAATCTATTAGATAACGTGTACTCAGGTGATGGCTGTCAGCTGGAGCTTGTGTAAAATATTATTTGTATTGGATCATTCTTCTCTATCCCTCCTAGCATCCTACACTGTGAGGTTCTACGATGGTGTCATCCAGACAGTGAAGGGAATACACGTGAAGCCTTTTAT
>CAESWR010001429.1:187369-205720 GCA_903171835.1 Mullus surmuletus | reverse complement strand
TTTGGTAACCGAGCTTCATCTGTAATTTAAGATGCAGGCGGCCTCAAGTTACAGCACCAGCTTTGCACAGCAACTTCAAACTTCCAGTAAAACCAGCTGAGGCAAACACTCCCCTGCTCTCGGTTAATGCCTAAAATTTCCCATGAGCTTTGTGCTCTGTGTCTGCTCCGTCAAAACTGGACTGTAGATTAAATATAAACAATTTCCATTCTCCGCACATTTCCCCTACACCTTTATCTGCTTGGATCGCACCCCTGTTCAGAGAAGGGCTCTGTGTGTCCTCACGTTCTTTATCAGCGGTAACGGCAGCATGTGGGCACCGGAGAGAGCTGGAGCACAGGTGGTGAGCTTGTTGATCCAAAATCTGGACGCAGGCCAAGGTGCACCTCTGGGTGCCCCCAGCTGTCCTTGAGTGCTGCTTTTCATTTACGAATCCATACTTTGAGACTCACGCGCTTGGATTGAAAGGGAAACTATTTCTACTCTTGACACATCTTGTTCTGGTCAATATTTGGGAGAAAGATGGTGAGGTGCCACCAGCAAACGTCTCCGTCTCCCAAAGATACATGTAAGATGTCATGGCACACACACTAAGCATCTTACAGATTCACAAGCAGCACTGCGAAGTATGAAACATTTCGTCTTTTACTAACATACGTAGTCCAGGAACTTTAAATGCTTCTGTATAAACTGACATGACACACAAGCACCCTGATGATCAAACACTGAAAATTCACTTGAATAGATCAGGGGGGGGTCTTTTCTGTGTGTTCTGTAGGCCTGTATGATGAAGAGACAGAAGCCTCAGTGTGTATTTTGATTTTGGTTCCTTGTATGGAAAGTTAATGATAACCAGCGACGGGTGAAGCATGTTGCACTAGTTGCCCCTGATGAGAAGGGAATGACTTTATGTTAATGACGGTGAAAAAGGTCAGTCGATTTCAGTGGCGCCACCAGCTGAGCTGAGGATGTCTCGGTGGGTAGGGGGTTGGGGAGGGGGTGGGGGTTGCCAAGGACACCGCCGACCTCCACGGCGAGCATGTGCGAGGGGAGCACACCAGTGGAACCACCTCTGTTTCTCTAGGAGATTGAGTTGTCAGTATTCAGTCATTGTGACAGCCGCGCTGACCACATGGATGACTCTATTAGCCGAGGCGGCGTGCCTGTTAGCGCTGATTCATTCACCCAAATGTGCAGAGACACGCTGTGAATCAAAGGCCCAAATGTAGTCGTGGCAGACGTCGTGGCAGACGTCTTTACTACATCTGTGGGTCAGCCAGCTTCTCAATATCTCTGTGCGGCGTTAATGTTTTATGGAAGTGGTTCAAGCGTTTCCATCCAGCTTATCGGTTTGAGCCGTAACCTGCGTTTGAGTTTGGGTCTGAACAGGTGGTCCTCGCAGATGCCTCCGACAGCTTCCCTTCAGGCCAGTCAGACCACGGTCTGGAGATCCTGCTGGGCCCCCGACAGGCCGGAAAGTCCGCCTGTCCACATGACGACCAGCTGGGGCCGCAGACACGTACACGCACATGCACACGCACACACACACGCACACATTACATCGTCCACCCTTTTTGTTTGTCCCGGTGCGGTCTGTGCAAGCGAGCGTGACGGAGGAAATCCCCACAGACTGAGCAGCAGCTAGCCTTGCGTAGCAGAGTAGGGGCAGGTACTCTATTAGTAGCACTGAGTGCAGAGCCGACAGGCCGGCCTCCTCACTCTTATTTATGGCCCGATAGCGGCAGCAGCTCAGCAAGGGAAGCCTCGTTCAGCTGGGATCACACCTCGCGCCGCCCTGCCACCGCAGATTTATCGAGACTCATCTGTCTCGTGGCGCAACCCCCCCCAAGTAGTGATGATGTTTTTTCCCTTTTTACCTCATGCCCCCCCATGCTTTCCTTTGTGTGTGGTCTGTCTATGCTCTGTCTATTGATTTATTGATGATTTGCGTCATGTAGCCACAGCGATCTAAATTGCCGTCAGTGCAGCCATTCTCTTATTAGTCTATTTATCATAGTGTGAAAGGATGAGCAGTGGTGGTGCCTTGCAGGGTGTTATTAGTTAAAGAAGAGATGAAACGCATCACTCATGTATGTGTGTGTGGCAGCTTGTCCGGCGTGATAATACCACATACAGACATTTTTCAATGTTTACTCGTAAAGTGGAGCCATTTGCCTCCTTGTTTTTCTGCAATCGACTTGACGTGTTGTTTGATGTTAAGAAGACGCCAAATCATGTTTTCACGGACCTTGGATGTTTTTGTTGTATGAAATTGTAGAGGTGTCTTTGCTTCATTTAGTCCTCTCTACTGTCTGTCACCATGTACTCACACAGTTATTTCATTTTAAGGAGTACTCAAAGTCATTGGACAGTCAAAATAATCCCCATTTACCTGCTCCACAGAACATAAAGCAGTTGGAATATGAGCGCATTGCCCAAAGTACTCTTGAGAGGAAGTTTAAAGACACAGAACAAGTGAAAACTGTCAAATAAACAGTAGTCTGATTGCTTTGGTAAATACTCCAAGCAGAGTGCATTCTGAGTTGCTGTTTACATGCTTATTCTGCTGTTGATCTGCAAAATCCTGTTCTCGGCACAATATGGCAATGATTTTTAAGTGTATCAATAGACAGTGGAACCAGGAGAGTTAAGTGGACACACACTTCTGAGCATCAAAACACCCATCTGAGCAATTTACAATAGACCTTCAGTCATACTTCTTCACTTGTTCATGAGGAGCAGTCTCGTTGAGGCCACGTAGTACAGTAGACCAAGGAGGGAGGGGCTCGGCTTCCTACCCTCTCTTACTCAGAGCTTTACACCACATACATACACACAGCATCCTTGTTTGGCACAGCCCTAATGGATGAATTGCGGTCCTACACACCTCACCAGTGGGAAATATTGCTCTCGCTCTCTGGGTTTGTATTAGAGCAGTAAATTTACCGTGTTGCTGGAAGTTATGACAAATCAGTTTATGAACCGTAGCGCCGGATTTAGGAAGCCGGCCGACTGGGAGGCGAGCGGCATCTTCATGTGAGAGGTGAAGCCCACCGATGATGCCTTTGCCAATAGATATGCAGTTATAAATCAATAGATCCCAATGCTGCTCTTTAATCTCATAAGACCATTAGTAGATAAAGTGGCCCCTCAAGGAATAATTCCTTAAAAGCCCTCAGAGAGTAATGAGAGGGGTGCACTTTGGTGGCCTGCAAGTGTGTGTGCGTGTGTTTGTGCACGCACGGTAAAGTATTGTGAATTTAAGTGGTCTGAAAGATTTATTAGAGAGGTAAAAAGAGGCTGTCCCCAATCCTGAGTGAGGACAGAGGTCAAGGTTTGCGCCTGTGTGAAGGGGCGACCCTTCGTGTTAGACACGTCGGTGCCGTTTTTGGTGAAGAACCTGTGCTCCAATACACACTCAAGCGACAGATGACGACCTCAAGGATTTCCCGCTGTGAAAGGCTGCAGCGTTCTAGCCTGATGTCTCAACCAAGGTCACGATTCTCCTCCTTGTCCCAATCAGACCTCGCCAGATTGTCCCTGTGCGTGTAATATCTGAGCATAACCTCGACAATTTTTTTTTATCAGGTCAGGCCGACATCAATTTTGATGCAAGGCTGGCCAGAGGCTCAGGGATATTAAACATGGCGATCGAGTGCTTTCTGATTCTTTTTTTTTTTTTTTTTTTCGAAGAGAGTGTATGAGACAATTATAGCACTGCGGTGTTACACATTTATAGGGCCCTTTTAATCTTGGAAGGATCAATGAGAGAGGTCAGTGCTCGAGGAGGAAGATTTTGTTTTTCTATTGTCCTGAAATAGCTCCTGTGATAGATTGAGTTGCTTATCTAACATTTCCTTTTTTTTCCTTTCAAGCATAAGGATATTATTGTCCCCCTGCTTCATTATCTACACTTGTATGTTACAACATGACAGGTCACAACTGCTCTGCCTGAAACACCGCCTCTCCAAAGATGATAATATTTAGGTTTAATGCTCAAGGGATGAGACCGTATCTGGGTTACTGAAGCCTTAAGCTTAGCATTGTTGCTTTGGTTTTGACCTGAATGACTCCATATTAAGTGTCTGTCGCATACATGAGAAACACATTTCCTTTTACTCGCAGCCATTAGTATCTATGACCTCAAATTATCATCATAAAGTAGAATTATTGACTTTCTGACAGCGCCAACAAAATTCGCGTACCAGCATACTCGATGGTAGAGCTCTTAATTGGATCGAATGTTCCATGTCGTCCAAGAAGCGGTCAGGGACAGGGGGCTGCTTGTTTTTTATGTCAAGATTCTCCAGTGCTCACCTAAAAAGGCGCCTCGCCAGGTTTCGGTTTCAGAGCGTTCATCCGCATCTCATGTCGGCATTTTTTGGGGATAAGAATAGAGCTTCCTCACAGGATCCTGACAGAGAGAGTGGCATGAGAGAGTTGTTTGATCGTAGTTTTTCTTCCGCTGTCAAAGGAGGGAAAATGATCTGTCAGCTGGTATCAGGAGAATCATAAGTTGTGAGGATGGTGATGGGGCCTCGGGAGAGCAAGCCGTCATTTAATTAAGAGGGCGTGAAGCACTGGTGTGCTTCTGCGCTTCTTCTCTGTTTGCTGACTGCATCGGCAAGGGGATGTTCTGTGCCACAGGTCAGCTTTTCCAGGGCGTACAACAAAACAGAGACGGCAACGGATCATATTTCCTTCCCAGCCTCAACTTCTAGACTAGAACTGAAGAGATAGATTTAAACTTAACTGTCCTTTATATCACCCGTGTTGTTATTGACCTGACAAGAGGGGGACGGTGGGTGGGCTGAAATGCCAAACAAATGGATTTTCCTCTTTTAATTCTCTTACCAAACGGGCAGTAATCTGGAACTGAGCTTCGTCACAGTCTATTAGCTTTACTCCAATGCGGATTGCACCTCCGCAGACAGAGAACTGTAAACACGGGCTTAGCCTGGTTATGAAAAGTTGGAGGGAGGAAAGAACTTTCAAGTGATGTTCACCCCGGTAGCCCCAACAGCTAAACACTACTTCCCACAATGAAGAGGGGGTAGAGAAGTTCGGCTGTCTGAATAGTTGGCAACAGGGTGGTATCATTGGAATTTGTTCTGGCCTACTTTTTGTTGTGATGTGAAGCCCGGCGAAGTTGTGACTATTGAGTCGTGGGAGAGACGCGATTGTGTTCCTGTGTGATTCGATTTGTCATTAGACTGATTTAAAAAGGAGAAAAGAGACTCCCTGTCCTTCAGCTGGAAATGAGTTTGTTTATGTCCTGTAGCTTCACAGTCAGATCATGACCCCTTGTCCTCTGGGAATGCCTGAAGGACTGGGACGGTTTTTACAGGAGTTTAATTTTTTATTTTTTTTATTTTTCAACATTAAGGTCAATGTCCCTAATGTTGCACCAGTTGTAAAAATAACGAAAGCAGGCCAATGGCGACAAATTTTCCTGCCTCCATTGTTTCTATTCTGCACATAACGATGACACCTGGATGCAAATATCTATATGAAATGTTGATGAGGATATACTGTACAGGGATTAGGGTTTATCAAAAGTTGCAAATGTTACACGAAGTGTATTTAAAAAAAAAAAGAAAAAAAGAAATATTTTAACCATACTCTTACAATGGGTATTCTCAATCATCCAGGTCATAGTATAAGTGTTCAGGATCCTGGACAAAATTTAAGGTAAATTCTGTTGCATACCCTGAATGACTAGATACTGGATATTTATCAAAAAACATATCTAGATTTAGCTGTTAAAAAACAGCCTGTTGTTGCCTTTTGGGATGGTCCAGCCACCTACACCATTAGTCTGGTGTTCCTTTGCCAGAGGACCACAATGTCTTGGGAGTCTCACGCTGGGACCCCCCNNNCAAAATGTAGGCATTTGTGCAACATGTAAGTCATCTTCCCTCCCCATTACCAATTGTAATGGTGTGTGGACAGCGATGGATTTCAGCCCAATGGCTGAGTCAGTCTCCATAGAGGTAATGCAAGGTCACCATGGCGACACTCACCTCTGTGAACCTGCAGCCACAGAGGTCAGAGTGTAAGCACAGCCATGACATAAATGATGATGACATATAAAAAAAAAGAATATGAAATCATGGTTTCCATGGTAATAATATGTTGTGAGGGGAAAAATGGAGGGGGCTCAAAGGTGAGGTAGGCACTGCAGCCGGGTCCCGTCATCCATCACGCAGCCTACCCAGATTTCTTGACGCTCCAAGGTGAGATGGAGATAGATCGACAATGACGGGGAGAGAGTGCACAGAGAGGAGGAGGGGAGGATGTGTTCATCGATCACCGAGCATCGTCTGCTGACATGGCAGCAACAGGACTTCTTTTTTTTTCCTGTTGTTGTTGGCAGATCCCAGCGTAGATCTACAGTCGCTGTTTTGGCACATGGCTCGTCGCACCACATGCATTCACACACCTGCACTCAAGCAGCATACCCTCCTTCTCTTGAGTGACTGTGCTTGCCAACAGGCGAGGTGAGCGGAGGATAGAGGAATAAAGCTGTCTGTTTAATAAATTGACAGATTTCAACATGTCTTTTCAATTCCTCACATCGAGTCGTTAGTCGTGCTCGAGTTGAAGCTGTTCTCCCAGAGGCTGCGAGCTGTAGTGAAGGCTGACCTTTGCATGGGAAGGGCCTCCTGTGGTTTTCCTCTGACACAGTTTGTTTCTGCTGTCATTTGTTCATTCAGCGCAGCACAGCCATTCCACCCCCTCCCTGTCTCTGCTGTGTGGCAAGATATTTAGCACAGCGATGAGGCCATGCTAGCAGCTTCCCGCAACACAGGGAAAAGGACCTGAAGAACGCACAAGGGGAAATAATGAGTCAAAGTCAATGTGTAATTTTTGTGTTGACTGGAAAAGCCCTTTTTAAAACTATTTGGAAACCAATGCTGATGGGGACAGCGTTTGTGGTCAGGATCTGTGTCTCCTACTGTCCAGAGTCTGGAGGGACTTGTTCTACATCATGGGTACTCTCACCACACCACACCCCATCCCACCCAACCCCCCATCCTCATCCCCATTACGGGTATGGAAAGAATATGGGGCAGGCACCACAAGCTGCACAGATTGCAAATGGAATCTCCCTCCTGTCACCCGGGACTACTTTTCCAGATATTCTGAGGCAATTCTGAGACCCCTCTCTTTCAGATATTCCGAAATTGAAGGATTTGGACCACTTTTTATCAATTTATCTTATTTCCCCAACCATCTATTCACCCTCGTCTCCTTGCTTGTCCTTGTCTCTTGGGGCTAGCCCATCTCAGAATAAACATCAGCAACTAGCTTTGTCTCTATGGCAACAGCTGCACATGTTGAACAGCAGAGCGGGCGCAGGGTTGGTAGGGAACTGGCTGATGGATGTTACCAAATTGGATCCAGTGTCCTATCAGGTGATTTGATTCGAGGAGCTGTGAGAGGAGAGTTTCTCCTTTCAAAGAGAAAGTAATGGAAGCGGCACCAGATAATGGCGGTAGGTTGATGATTGATATCTGCCGGGCTAACCTAGGAAGGAGGTCAGTGGTGTTGGGCGGTGAAATCCACCCAGTCAAGCCTGTCACTTGGTTTAAGCTTATCATGACCCTGTATCCCCTAACACCTCCATTGCCCGGCTGGCCAGCTACAATTAAATCAGCCATTGCCTACATCCTACTTTCTGTGACAGCCTGAGGAAGTGTTGGATTGATCCGGCCAATACGCTCAATCTGCTCAAGCATGCCAAGTATTTGTTTTTCTTTTTTTCTACTCGTTCAGTTGTCTAAATATTATTTAGTTCCACTCCTGAGCCGGATTTGTCAGCAGGGATTTTGCCGGTCGTGTTTTCACTCCCTCATGTTGATTGCTGAGTCCTTTTTTTCTTGACCCTTTTATGTAATTTTAGGATCGTGTTGAGCCGTACCCGTCGGCTTCCCCGGTGGTTTCGGAGGAAGTCACAGCTGGTCGCTAGAGCAGGATGACCTTGTGTTTGGAGGTCTGGTCAATCTGTATGGGAATGGGCAGCTGTTGGTTAAGACCTCTGGCAGTCGTGGGATGAGTCTGCTGGCAAGACCGACAGCATGACCTCATCAACACTCAGTACTTCCCACTGTTAGTTGGTTTCCGGATACGTTGCTAACCAAACCTGAAGGTCATAGGATACTAGTAGTCCAAGGTCGTACCGTGTGGTTGATTGTAGTGGCTCCCCCAAACAGCAAGCCCTCTGCCCATTTGTGTCCTCATTTGCGACGTCATGTGCATCTGTACGTGTGACTAGCATGTATGCATGGGGTGTGTGTGTGTGTGTGTGTGCGCGTGGAGCACAGCGGGCTGACTTGGCTTTGTTTCCCTGAGCGTCGACCTAGAAGAGACGAAGGCCCCATCTGCCGTTATGTGCAACATGAGACATTCTCGAGGGCACAGCCAGGTAATTCAATACCACTTCCTGTCCTCACCTTGTGCAAACAGGCTGAGGAGGGGCCATTTCAGACAGAGCGGGGGAGGGGTATATTTTTGTGTCAGTGTTCGTGTTCAGTAATTACGTGCAGACACGAATGGCTTCGTTGAAGGGGAAAACAAATGAGGTGGGCTCTCGCACTTCTTGTTAAACCCGGCCTGATCCATCTTTGCGCGTGCTTGCTTGCGTGCGTGCTTGCGTGCGTGCGTGCTTGCGTGCGTGCTTGCGTGCGTGTGTGTTCGCCACCTGTGAGAGCCTGTGTGTACTGAGTGTGTGACCTTTCCTTGAGAATTAATATAGAAAATGCCCTCTATTCCCTCTCTAGCCGGCTCTTGTATCATCGGACACCCATCTCGCCAAAGTAATTTGGAGTCACGAAAAGAGAGATGGCGACACCGAGGCTGGAAGCTGACAGCTACCTGCTGCCTCCGCCTCCTCTCCACATTAATCAACCAGAGTCGTATGAATTGGCTGTGTTGCCATTAGGCCCCCTCTATAAAATTATACTTATCTGTAATGACGATGGGCATTTCATCAATAGTAATGAGAACATTGGTGGATGGAATTACTCAAGAGTTTCCCCTGAATGCATCAAATGGAAATCACCACAGAAGCAGAGAATTAATTTGGATTTTGTTTACGTCAACAAAGCCCATGCATGCTTCTTTGCTGGGGCCTGTACCACGAAGCTCGTTTAACACACCTGGGATAACCCTTTGTTAGCTCGCTACATTTTTTCAGATATGCGCAATCCCGATAAGCAGAACAAGGAAGCTCTCCATCTGTGCGCGCACTTTAAAGGTGCAGGGTTTACTGCAATCAACCAAATGCAGACATGGAGAAAGCTCAGGACTGCTGACGTTACCATGGACGAACACACAGAAATATGAGGAATATCAGAATATTAAAGAATGAAAGAAACACACATGCAGCTGCCAAAACCCACAAGGAATACTGGCAAAAAAATCGTCCAGTGTGTTGATGCGTAAATTAGCAGGATTGCAATTTTAATTCCTCACATGGCGAATATATCTAACACTATTAATGTTTTCCATAAATATCCTTGTTTCTAAATGGTTTGTTGTGTTGTGTATGAAAACGGAGAGAGAATAAAAGATTGCTCCTCAATGCACTCAACAGGGTTACTGTAATATCACACACATGCAGACTTGGATGCACATCCTTCAGATGCAAACCCTTGCCTTTGACACAGGATTTGATTGGAAGAATCAAAGTGGTTATTGTGATATTTACATACTCTCCCGCCTAAATGCATCTCTGGTCATGTGATTCCGTGGGTCCACAGAAGAAGGCAGGATTTTTTGGTTTGTTTGTTTGTTTCAAGTGTATTGATTGGTCAGTAGACATTTTTCAAAGCTGCTGAGCGCTCATCCTGAACCTGCTTCGGAGCAGGTTTGGCAATCTGCTTAAGTTACCGTGACAGCGAACCCCGATAAAAGGGGATCTACTTTTGGATGCAGGAAACCCAGGGTTAGCTCCGAAGTTACCTTGCTGAGACCGAAGCCAGCTTCGTAGTACAGGCCCCTGGACTGGTGAGGTGATGTTACTCCAAGCTTTACTTAAGGTCTTACCTTTAACAGTGAAGGCATAGTAACTGTCATTGAACATATGGAGCGACTCAAGTTCACCATTTCATTTTAAGTCATCAAAACATATTCTTTGATTGTTGTTTGACATTAAATTTCAGAAAGCAAATGAACTTTCAAGAAGCTATGTATTGATATGTCCCTACTGGATGTCACATGTGCACAGACCTTAACAAACGGGCACATCCACATCGCTTGTATCACACCTGTATCAGTTTACATTCCACCTACGTCAGCCTGAGCAGCTGGTCAGGCCCTCCATGCCAAACTAA
This sequence comes from Mullus surmuletus, assembly GCA_903171835.1. Taxonomy (NCBI): domain Eukaryota; kingdom Metazoa; phylum Chordata; class Actinopteri; order Syngnathiformes; family Mullidae; genus Mullus; species Mullus surmuletus. The sequence continues at coordinate 195,383 of CAESWR010001429.1, read as the reverse complement.
TGTTGACTCTCGTTACTGCTTCTTCATCAGCACTTTTTGGCAATATTTGGCAGTAGAACACATTTTCTTGGCTGGAATAGACTTCGGAAAGTATACCTGGTTCAAACTACACAATGAACACAGTTTTTGTTTACTGACGAGGTGTCTATGACCTCACAAAATGGCAGATCTTGCCCACAATTCATTGTACGATGACATCAGCTTCCAAGCCCTACAGCTGTGCTTTGGTTGCTTGCCTCGGGTGCCCTGGTGGTGTGATGTTTTGGGCATGGCATGAGCAGCTGGTCAGTTGTCGGCTGTTCCAAGGTTAGACTATCCAAAACAGACTGTTTAAAAGAAGTGCTTGTTTTTGCATGGGCTGTACAACTCATTCACTGTACAATACAAAAAGGTATTTTATTTGGTGGAAGGCCAAGATACATGGGCATTTTATTTGTACAAGCAACATACTCCTTTTAAGGAGTATTTTATGAATCATACCCTCCCACATTTGATGTTTATGAGTCAGAATAATAAATGCATAATGGTTTCCCCCCTCTTTTTTCTTCTTGCGTAGAGTGGTTTACTGTGACCTGCCAGGAAGATGGATGAGCTACAAGATGTACAGCTGACTGAGATCAAGCCACTGCTGACCAATAAGGTGAGTTGTGGGAAAGGCGACGGTGACACGATATTGAGCCAACATGCCTGCACCAGCACACATCTGTTTAACCAGACACAAAGTGATGCACTGATTCAGTAACCCATACCATCCTCCCAGGAAAATATATACACTAGTATACTCAGCATACACATTCTGCAGTCCTGCTCATCAAAGTGAATTATTCATGTCTGCTCAACAGACGAGAGGGAAAAGGAAGGAAGGAGGGAAGGAAGGAATCAAGAGAGCAAGACTGTAAGTCAATGGGAAAGGGAGATTGAAGATGGAAGGAGGCTTGGGAGGAGATAGAAAGCAAAGAAAAATAGGGAACTGGATGTATAACATTATAAATCCACTGAGTTAGTGAGACTAGTTCAAAATAAAAAGGGAGATCAAAGGGGAAGCTTGGGGCAAGTCCATCACGATTTCTGAGAGCTTTGAGGAGTGAGTGGGAGGGAGCAGCTGTACATGCAGACGGAAAAAAAAACAAAAAAACTAATGGTAGATCAAAGCTCTTCCCTCCATGTACGTCCCCTTTTCCCACCACCATGCTCCATCTCAACAGCTGATTAGGATGGGGGTGGGTTTGAAGGAACATGGGAGTATTTTGCTCCCCACATACAGACAATCGGGGACCTCAAATGAGGAGTGAGCTAAGGAACAGGATTTCTTACCTCAGTGATGGGTTTGAAGCTCAGGCAAAGGGCATTTATTTCTCTCTCGCGGGCTTGGTGCCACTAGACGGGGACGCCTTATGTGACAGCAGGGAAAGTCCTCTGGATTGAGACTGGCACTGACCTCTCACTCCACCTAGTGGTTAGCTAATTTAAAAGAGCACAAACTCTTTGAAATTGGAAGGGGGAAAAAAACAAGATAAGAGATTTAAGATGACCCGTTCTCGTCCTGTGTAGAGATGATGAAAACATCAGCCTGATACTTAAAAGTAGCAAATGAACAGATCCATTAATAATGCAGCAAGCTACGAGGGGTAACTACAGCAGCAATGTAACCATAACAACAGTGAGAAATAACTGTTGAGGTAGAACAAGCCTCAGCATTTGACCCAAATCAGCTACTTTAAAGTACTAGTAACTTCTATCTTTCCTGCTCTGTCCAGACTTTGTATAATAACATTACAAATGTGTACAGAAAAATACTGCAATAATACCGGAAGAACAGTTTTTTTCAGGCCAAGAAGGAAGGTCTGCGCTTTGAAGCCAACATTCTCCCAGAGACCAGATACACCCCACTCGTCTTGCCGACCACAGACCCCCATAAGGGTTCTCTCTGTTCTCTGCTGCTCTCAAGTGTCCTGCGAACCCAGTGAAAACAAAACACCAGCTGAGGCAATAAAACATCCTGCAGCATTAATTGTGTTACGAGCCGATTTGCAGCAAAGGGAATCATGGCTAAAAACTAACCAACAAAATGCCGTAACATGTATCACTTCATGTACACATCAGTTAGGACGAGTATGGCAACTGGTAAACTTTCTTTGCTTGCATTTATTGACTAAGATGTGATTGTAATGAAACATATGAGACATGGTTATCAACTATAATCCCTTTTTAAGAAGTTGAAATCTAAAGCCCATCGGATTGACTCTCTTCTCTTTTCCAGAATGCGCGCAACTTCCAGGACTTTGACTGCCAGGTGAGTGTTGCTCTCTGCTCTTACTTTAAGTCTTTTTATGTTCTGCCTGGTCAGCAGGTTGCATGTTGGATTTAGCAGACTGGGACATGCCCCCGTTCACGTCCACAGATTGCTGAACACATTAGTTTTCCTGCCCCACATCACATCAAATCACACCGCTCTCATCACACCACTCTACACCACTATTGTCCAGCTTTTCCAGCAACATACCGGTGAAATGCGATCAGCCGAATAAACCAATTTGGACTACTTTTATATGGATGAAAATGTATTTTATAAATGGCCTGTTTAGATTTTATTAAAGCTTAAAATGATTAATGCTTAACAGCATTTCATATTGGCGGGTGCCATTCACAGTAGGTGGCTATATTTAGTTTCCAGTTTGACCCATGCCAAATGAAATGCCAAACTTTCAAAACTCCAATTCTCAAAATGTAGCTGACAATTCAAGCAGGTGATGGTGCACAGGCTTCTGTTGATTCTTTGTGTGCCATCTTGTTCTTACTTGAACCATATATGGCTACAATAAACACATAATAGTTCATTTACATCAGCAAAGCTTTTCTGAAGCAGGTTTTACTAAGTATCGGCACACAGTTCTCACCCATATGAACACTTTGCTTGAGTGTATTTATTGCGTTTGTACAGAGTAAAAATTTCCTCATGATTTAAAAAGGTAGTTGGGTTGATAGGTTTACTCAGAGGACTGAATGCTGCATTTGGGATGGAGGGATGGAGAATTGATTTGATTGATAAATGGAGGGTTAAACATCTTGTGGCCACCCAGCTCTAAATCAATAATACCTAATGATAGTCCAACTTTGAGTCATTATATTGTCACACTGTTTGTCCTCACCATCACATCGGCTTTCATGTTATTCAATTAGTGAGCCAAAGATCGTTTTTGAAGTTACAAACTACCCCTATAATCAGGATTTTAATTATTACATATCACATTGTGATATGTAATAATTCACATTGTTACAAATCAAGGACGTTAGGTGTTGTATTTCAAACAACAGTGGTGCTGCCTTGGAACCACATTGTAATTTTACATATATATTTAGATATTTCTTCTATTCCACAGTGAAATCGTAGTCCTTCACATGTGACCATGCTTGTGTTTGCACAGTTGAGAATGATAATTAAAAAAAGTAGGATTGTCAGCCTTGAGCACACAATTCTCTCATTAATAGGCTCCCTGTGTGGAGGGAGTTGGCGTGTTAGCGTCCGTCTCTGTGTTGTGCTGTCTGCCTTTCCTGCATTGGGGTGGGTTTCTTGCAGGAAGACGAGGCTCTTCCCAAATCGCACTGCCGTGTTCTACTACCATCATGACTGCAAAGGGTTAAACCTTTCATCCCACTCTCTCCTTCTGCAGTCAAGCCCGCTTCCAGCATCCTCATCCAGAGCTATTTATAGCCACTGCAGGCAGGGGAGGAGAGTAAGCATGTTAGCTGCAGCAGACATGCTTCATCTTTCCCCATGAAACCCTGCATTGGTTTTTATTACATTCCCATTTTTATGCAAGGTGGCGCTCACTCCGCTCTTGATTTTATCACCATGATGTTTCTGTGCTCCCACCCTCTTGTGATTCCGCAAAGGCCTGGCAGGTGTAGTAGTTTGTCTCAGTGGCATTGAAGCACAAGTGTGTTTGACCTCATTTTAATGGCCGCCATTTTGACCTCACAGTTCCATTCAGGAATTTCAGGAATCCCCCCTGATGAATTCTGATCCAATGCACTAAAATTCTTTTAACTTTGTTCCTATCACTACAAGATGGAATAGAACAATAACCTGAACATTTTAATTTGTATATTTATATATACTACATTTTACTTTTTTGATTGTGTTGTGGTTGTAGGAATATAGTGTTTTATTTAGGGATTTACAAGCCTTGGAAGCAAAAAGAAGCATCACCTAGTTTACTTCTTCTAATTTGCCTTAATGATTCGTCATTGTATTGAGAAAATTTAGCAGTGATGAGATTTATTCCAGTTACAGTCAGCTTCATTTTTATATGCAAATGTTTTGGTTGGATTGATCAAATTTGCCACAAAAAAAAAAAATCTGGGCAAGTATTTTATTTCGCTCTGTGTTCACTGTCCTAGTAGAAAATGAATGTGTCATTTCCTACATTGGTGCTGTTGGTACCTTGGACTTGTGTAGCACCCTATGCAGCCAGATAAACAGAATCATTTTGGTGTTGGAAGGAAAAAAACCTCAATTTTGAGTGAGCTAGACATAAAAAAAAAATTGCATGAACACCACCGGTATACACCAATATAATAACCAGTATACTAATAGTGATGAAGAGACTATATGAATGCATGCAGCTGGCAGGGGAAGGGTCCTCCTCACTGCACCATGACGCGAAGATGCTCATGTGACATACCGGCAGCTGGAGGATAAATCCAGCTGCTCTCCTTTGACATTTGTGCAGCTAAAGCTCCCACCACAGGCAGCCCATGAGCACTGCAGCAGTCATGTCAGATCCTGCATGGCTGCATGCACAGCTGAGGCCACAGCTAATGGTGCTGCTGGGAGGAGGTCACAGAGGACAGCGCAGAGGGTGTGGTCACTGCAGTCTTACGCCACCTGTGATGTCCTTCTTACACTCTGTGAGATTAGGGGGTGGGGGGGAGGCGTGAGTCAGCTTCCTCTCCTCGTGGGACCTGCCGTATCTTAAGTGCAAGCTTAAGAACATTGAGTAACTTCATATACACAGGAGTGGCTGACTGTACTTTTTAAAAATAGAACATCCAGGTGTTGATGCAGCTTATTTTGGCTGAAAAAGATATTTTTAAATATTGTGAATCAAATACACATATTTGAAATCTCACACAAAATGATGAATAGTCAAGATTGTAACGATTGACCATTAAAATGAAGATTGTTTCAAGACACCTGGTACACACCGATCACACATCGGTATTTAATAGGTGTTCTAATCATTTTTTAATGCGTCAAATGTAGTATTAACACTTTTTGGGCGGCCTATGAACGAAAGGACATTTAGTCATGTCATTGATTTTTTTTCAAATCCCCACTGTGCCCAGCAGAGGGCGCCATCAGCCCACTCATGATTTGCCTGGAGGGCTGCGCCTTTTGTGGAGTGTCACTACTGTTATGTGCTCTCCTCTCCTGGAGGAAGCACATGCATGATGCTAAGTCACCATCTTGGGAAGGTGAGAATCTCACCATGCAATGCCTTCATTGCCGCCAAATGCCTTCATGAACATGATGAAATCGGTCCGTTAAATCCTTATATAAAAGCACCAAAAGGAAGTGAGCTCTGCAGAGGAGAGCTCCTCTCTGCCCATTTGATTCCTCAGACTGCAGAGCTCTGCTCAGACGGCTGATGACTCACTGTAATGCTAAAGAGACACCTGCTATGTCAAGGAAATCTGTCACATGCACCTCATTGGGACTTATGCGACAAATCACGCACGTGATCTGGCGCACACATTCTTTGTGGAAAAAACCACCAAATACATATTCGAAACGTCACCATTACAATATTGTGTTTGCATGATGACTTGTGAGCAGCGCACACACAGTCACATGTGTCAGTGGCACCCTCTGTGGGTCATGACAAGAAAAGTGCATGAGAAGCTTGCTGACTCTTGACAACCTCTGAAAGCTCTTTTGTTGTTTGATATCAAAGCAGCAGGAGGCAGCTGTTAAGAGACAAAGGGACGCGTCTGCACTCTGAGCAGCCACGCCGACTGCAGAGGAGAGTAGGAAATGAGAGATCAATAAACTATGAAGATTGAATGACTGGATGGGATGATATGAGTTTTGATACTCTCTCGGTTGTAAGTGGTGAATAAAAATAGTTGTGTGCTCATTTCCTGGTTAATCCCGAGGGGGGGATTGTTTAAATGAAGTGAATCCTGGTGCCGGATTCACATGATGAACAAGGGTGGGTGGCCGGAGACAATTCTCGCTGCGATTGGGAGGTCAGAATGTCAGTGTGAACCTCTGCAAGGTGAAGCATGAGTAAACCTGGAGACAGTTTGTGTCTGGGTGAGGAGCAGCCATTTTGCTGATGCAGGACGTCGTCCGGGCGAGCTGTCAAAGTCAGCCTCTTCTCTTCTCTTCTCTTCTCTTCTCTTCTCTTCTCTTCTCCTCTCACTTCATCAGTGTCACGGCGTGACGTCAGCAACCATCCTATTTTCCTGGACTGCCTCTGCATCCTTTGCACCCCATCACCCATCTCTTCCCACCATCCTCTCCCTCCTCCCTCCTCTCTTTTTCCCCTCCATTCTCTGCTTAGCTCCGCCCACTCCCCTACCCACCTGACCCTCCGCCGTCCAATTAGAGGCGGCCGGCAGCTGAATGTACGGACGCGCTGTGACTACCAAGCACAATCTGCAGTCTCACACTCCTCCCCCTCTGTCTCTTTCCTGCTCTTTCCCACCTCTTGTCTCTCCGTTGGTCTCTCCGCATCTCACCCACCCCCCATTTTTCCGCTTTCATTCAGATTATTTACCCATCTCTTCCTCACTCCCTCTGCTGAGTCTTTCTCCTCCCTCCCTCTCTCCTCCTTGTTGCTGCCACTCCGGCTGCCTCACCCTCTATCCCACCCTTCCTACCAGTGCTCCCTCCCTCCTCCTCCGCCTGCTTTTGGAGATCTTCAAAGCCGCCCAGCACACACTCGCACATAGCAAAACACACTTCCTCTCCTGCGTGGGAAAAAAATGTCAGCTATTCTGGACCTGGACCAGATTGCATGCTCTGGGAATGGAGTGGTGAGTGACAAATGCGTCTTGCCTTGCCTTGCCACACCTGGATTGGCGCTCGCAGCAGAGGGTTGTGGTTCATCCTGGGGCTGGGGGGTGGGTGGGTGGGTGCGTTGCTGCTGTGTGGTCTCCCCAAAGACCAAGTGACAGCAACTGGCTGTGGAAAGGGGGGGGGGCTGCCTAGAGTCTTCCCCGGCTTCTTGTCACCATCTTTGACAGGCGGTGGAGACTTCTGGGGTTTTTTTCCCTCTCTCCGGGCAGCTGCTAGCAGACGGGTGGGGGGGGGCTGAACATTTGCTCTCTGTGTCCAAGTGTGTGTGCGCCTACAGGTCTCACACACATACACACACACAGAGCCCATATGTGCAGTCAGCTCGCCTAAACATGTGTCAGGGTGAAGTGGTGCGCCTTAATGTGTTGATATGAAAGATGCATGTGTGCGGAGCTCAAGTGTCTCTGAATGTCACAAATGCCACAGCCAGCGGGTGTACGTGCCAGTGTGTGTTTGTGGTTGCCCATAGGCAGGGTCAGCCCTGTGTGCCCCTGTACACACGCTTGTGTATTTTTTTATCTGTTTTTTCCTTTTCATGTCAGTACCTGCTGCAGCAGTGATGGTGCATAGTCCTTTTTTATCACTGGAGGCAGGCAGGGAGGTCACACTGTAGCAGCAACTGACCAAAACCCACTGGAGCGGCCCCGTCCCTCCCCTGCAGAGACCTTGAGTTTTTAGTTTCACCCACCGCTTCAGTGACACACACTCATCTGCACGCTGCAGGCAGGTAATGGGTAGGTGGGCTGCCTTCATGTCAAAGGCGAGCAAGGCAGCAAAATTGTGTGACTATCCCTCAGCGCACCAAAGGCGTGTGTGAATAGTGCGATAGCATTTGCATGTGCACACTAATGTTTCTCACTCTGAACTGCTGCACTCAGAGGTGACAGGAGGAGGGGGGAGCTGTGGGGGGCGGGCAGGCGGCGCAGG
>CAESWR010001429.1:89821-101083 GCA_903171835.1 Mullus surmuletus | reverse complement strand
CTTCTTTTTACCTTTTTAGAAAATCAAAGAAGAAAACGAGCGCATCCTGCAGGAGTACGGCTTCTGCATCATGGACAACCACAGAGAACGCATCGCTAACTTCCGCATCGAGCCCCCGGGACTGTTCCGTGGTCGCGGAGACCATCCCAAGATGGGCATGCTCAAACGCCGCATCAGACCCAAAGACATCATCATTAACTGCAGCAAGTTAGTAATGCTACCACCACAACCCCCCACCCCCTCAGGCTGGTGACCCGTTTCAGGAGCGTGATAATTACGTCTCCATCTTGATTTGCTCCACATAGAGACTCGAAGCACCCTGAGCCCCCTCCCGGCACCAAGTGGAAGGAGGTTCGTCACGACAACAAGGTGACCTGGCTGGTGTCGTGGACGGAGAACATCCAAGGCTCCATCAAGTACATCATGCTGAACCCCAGCTCGAGGATCAAGGTGAGCAGGCGGGCCTCATCCTCAATATAATACTTCATTATTATAAGTTTATCATGACTTGGGCCGTGAATTAGAGCTGAGCGATAAGAGCCAAAACTCATTTCCCGATATGTTTAGGCTGAATATCGATATACAATATATCCCAATATTTTTTCCACAAAGTGTTCAGTCAAAGTAAAATACGTTATGTCACAAGTAGTTTTATTGAAACAGGCTATTTCAACAGACGGTTGCAGAAACAAATTAATAGGTTTCTTCGGGTTCAAACCCAGCCGTTCAGATAGCAATTTAAACATAGAAATGATAAAGATAAAGATCCATGTAAGATGCACTTACAGCACTCTTTATAATATCCCTCACATACCCACTTAGTGCACTCTATTTAAAAATTCTTAAATAGAAAAAGCTCCTAAAATAAAATGGGCCAATCTTTTTTTTAAATGCATATGACGAAGTAAAATATCTTTTTAGTTTAGTTGACAACTGAATGGATTATTAATATCAAATTACAGATTTTCTTCTCCTTTATAACAAATATACGATATGGTCTCATTCCACATCTCTATTTTACCAAAAAAAGTTGATATAATTTTAACATCTGTCGCCCAGCCCTACTGTGAATTTATGGTTCCATGAATTTAAATTGTGTGCAGGGTGAGAAAGATTGGCAGAAGTATGAAACCGCTCGAAGGCTGAAGAAGTGCGTGGACCGCATCAGAGCCCAGTATCGCGAGGACTGGAAGTCGAAGGAGATGCGGATCCGACAGAGGGCCGTGGCGCTCTACTTCATCGACAAGGTGAGGCTTTGGAAGAGGACTGTTGTGCACGGCGTGTGAAACGACTCGATTTTTAACCCAGCACGTCCTGATTGTGTCTCTAGCTGGCCCTGAGAGCGGGTAACGAGAAGGAGGAAGGAGAGACCGCCGACACGGTGGGCTGCTGCTCGGTGAGAGTGGAGCACATCAAACTCTACCCGGAGAACGACGGGCAGGAGTTCGTGGTGGAGTTTGACTTCCTGGGTAAAGACTCCATCCGCTACTACAACAAAGTCCCTGTGGAGAAAAGGGTACGGAGCTGTGGTAACCCCCCACCAAAACCCACTACCCTCAGTAGATAAAGTGTGCAGCCTCTAATGTGTTTTGCCTCTTTTTAGGTTTTCAAGAACCTTCAGTTGTTCATGGAGAACAAGGAACCTGATGATGACTTGTTTGATCGTCTCAATGTAAGAAAAACAAATAAACTTTGGTTCTGGTTTGGTTTTGGTTGGTACTAAATGTGATTGCACTCATCATCTCTCGTATGACCCCTCGTCCTCCTCCTGCAGACTTCCATTCTCAACAAACACCTCCAGGAACTGATGGACGGTCTGACAGCCAAAGTGTTCCGTACCTACAACGCCTCGATCACCCTGCAGCAGCAGCTGAAGCAGCTGACGACTGGTACGCCACCGTTTGTCCTCTTCCCACCAAGAAGAACCACGATGAGATGTGACACGTTTAAAATTAGCAGCTGCCCATTCATGTGGGCTTAAGTCAATGTAATAAAAGAAAAGAAAATGCTCGCTGTCTTTCTCTAGCGGATGAAAACATTCCAGCCAAGATCCTGTCCTACAACAGGGCCAACCGGGCTGTGGCTATCCTGTGTAACCATCAAAGGGCTCCACCCAAGACCTTTGAGAAGTCCATGCAGAACCTGCAGACTAAGGTGAGGAGATCACGATCCAGTGGTTGGCAGACCTTTTTTGTTTGTGCTGATGTACCCCTCTTGGTATCCCCCCCCACCCCCCCACCCCCAAAAGAAAAGAAAAAAGCTAGTTAGGGGGTACTCTGCTTTGAAAAAACACATTTTAAACAGTGGCTAAATCCTTTTTGTGACCATAATATAAAAATGTGCCCAAAACCATGTGAAAATAGAGATATATAAAATGAGACAAAAACCACTCTAAAAATAAGAGTTTTGATGTTAGGCATTAAATAAATAATGAACTTGATTATAAGTAAAAAAGAAAATTGTAGTTTGTGTAAAATAAAAAACCCCTCTGGAGTACCTCCTAGGGCCCCCAGTGGTCTTTGTACCCCCATTTGAGACCAACCGCTCTATTCTATAGATTAGACTCCTCTTAAAAGCCACATCTTGCTTAAGTTACTGTGGTCTCAAATTGTCCTTTTTGATATGTAGAATATCAAACGTGCACAAATGTCTTTCTCAACAACACAACTAACCATCATGATTGTGCAGCACCAAACTTAAGATGCCTTGGTGCATCGATTTGTTAAGGATTTGTATGCAATAAAATCTTTATGCTTGTAACAACCAGCATCTCCCATCACTTAAATCGTCATCTTTCGTGTTTTCTCAGATTGATGCTAAAAGGGACCAGCTGTCTGACGCAAAGAGAGAACTTAAGAGCGCCAAGGCCGATGCCAAAGTACGGAGAGATGAAAAATCCAAAAAGTAAGTCCTCCTACAGGTGTTATGTGAACGTAACCTACCTGGTCTGACATCCCTTATGACCTCGGCACTGCTGTTTCTCCTTCAGGGCCGTGGAGACCAAGAAGAAGGCGGTTCAGAGGATAGAGGAGCAGCTCATGAAGCTGGAGGTGCAGGCAACCGATCGTGAGGAGAATAAGCAAATTGCCTTGGGCACCTCCAAGCTCAACTACCTGGATCCCCGCATCTCTGTGGCTTGGTAAGAAACTCCTGGAAAAAAAACACTTGGTTTAAGTGAAAGCAAAAAATGATACAAAAAATATGTTTGTCAACCCTCGCCTGTATCTTTTTTTGTCGTCCAGGTGTAAGAAGTGGGGAATTCCAGTCGAGAAGATCTATAACAAAACCCAGCGTGAGAAGTTTGCCTGGGCCATCGACATGGCAGATGATGACTTTGAATTTTAAATCCCAAGTTTGTGGTTTTAACTACGATACATCTTGGTTTTTTTTAAAATCAGATACTTGTTTTATTTTTTTTTTAGCTTAACTGAATTTTGCTCGATGGCCAGACCCAATGATAAGGAATTTCAGAAAGTTTGAGCAGAAAAAAAACAAACGAAAAAAAAAACACAAACGGTGGCATCATGGTAAGACCGAGATGAGGCCACAGTCAAGTGGCAGGAGGGTGTTGTGGGTAGTCTAAACATCTGATCTGAGATCAGGCATCAAAGGCTGAACTAAACCCCACAACTGAACATCAAGGCGTAGTCCCAGTAATTGGAAGACCCTCTTTTTGACCCTTTGTCTCTCTCTCCCTCCTGAGACAAAAACCCGACAATGCCTGAACTTTGAACTCTGTGGTCCTATAGCTACTGTATTACGCAAAAAGAAAACTGCTTTGTATCATTTTATCTTTGTTCACTTGCTCTGTATTTTAGCCCTCTCCCATGTATTATCATTAATGAATTCTATATTTTGATAGACAAAGTTGAATCAAATGAATTCCTTAATACACCCACACGCCTTTCAAGGAAATGGAAATGTGACTAGACTTTTAAGTTGTGTGTGTGCACGTGAGAGTGTGTGCGTGCGTGCGCGTGTGTGTGTGTATGAGGGGCCCGACCTGAAAGCTGTCTGTTTTTTGGGGTGAACATTTTAAACTGGACTATGTTGAATTGTTGAGCATGAAAGAGGATGTCTGGGCAGGCAAAGGGGGAAAATACTGCAACCATGTCAATATTTACTTAAGCAAGCAGAATGTGAATATGTTGTTTTACAGCCTCTATCAGGGACTTCTTTTTTTTCAGTGTAAATGTGAACCAATCACTTTTATCCTTTGTGTCGCGAGCATCCTCTGACTCTGCATAGCCCCCCGTTGCCACCTGATTTTAACTTAATTTAACAATTGTTCAAGGAAAAAAAAAAAAACCCAACCTCCCCTGTTACTTGAAGATGATGCTATAATGTATTTAAACGTCATTAAATGGAAAGTGTTTTTCTTCCAAGATGGGTATGTGAGGGATATCAACTTTGCCAAAAAAAAAATCACCAATCTGTTACAATTTTAGGCAGTTTTTTTAATTGTGTAAAGATTGAGGATAAAGTAATGTAACATTAATGTGAATTCAGTTCATTTTATTCCACTCTGTTCCACTTCTACGATAGGAAAGTTGATGTAAGTAGCTGTAAAGTCAACATCCTATTCCTGTTTTACCTTTTTGTCATAGCCTTTGATCATGTTTTTTCTTTGAGTTCGATGCTCATTGTAGGTTGAAAAAAATGAATAAAACCCTACATGTAAATGGTGTGCATTTGGGTTTTTCCTACATTTTTTTGTGCTCGTCAAATCCGTCTTATCTGTTTCAATTTCAAAGGATGGTATTGTAAAAAAAAAAAAAAAATTCTGCCATACAAGCCAAAAGCCAAATGAAGAATTGAAGAAATTTAATTCCCCAAATTTAACAAACTGGTGAAACTCATGACTTGAACATTCCTTCTCTTCTGCCCTGAAACCTGTGCCATTTTTTGCCCACATTGTCACGCTCATTTGGTCTCATGAATCCTTCCGTGAATCATGTAGCTCTGCTCAGCATATGCAGGCATACCTGAGACTAAATAATTCACATCACCGCTTGCAGACAAAATAAATTATTCCTGCAATGGAAATCTCCATTATTCACCCAGTGGGTGCACTAGCAGCTGCTCGCCACTAGGTGAGGCTGCACGCTTTTTCTCCCAGTAACACTGGAATAATCTGAAGAATTTTTCACTCTTGCTACAAGAGGTACAGCACAAATAAAGACACTGAGGCTTTGGTGAGTATTCAGTTTATTCTGTAAAGATTCAGAAGTGTAGAAAGGATGATACAACAGTGCTTTATGATCAGACTATTTCATAAAAGTTTTTTTCTTTTTTTTCTATTTTTTTTTTTTAAGTGATCATAACACCGTAAGTCCAGATTCCATTTATCTCAAACCAAAATAAATTTGTAACATTCGACACAAGTGCATACACTGCTGGTAGGAGATCAACCTCCAATTTCACTTTGGATGGTATAGCACCGTTCTTAGCTATTAGCAGCTTGACAAAGATGCAGCTTAATAGGATTCATGTAGTGACTGTATGTTTATATAAACACAAGAAAATTCAGAGGAGAGCAATGATCTCCTCATTTGGCTCTCTAGCTAGCACAATATCTCACTCTGTCAGTGTCTAGGGGTCAAATTGATAATTTTGCTTTTTCGAACAACATTTTTGCCAGTAACAATATTTGATGCAATTACAGCTTAAAGTTAAAACATCTCCAAGTGTACAGAAAGCAGCACAAGATTTTTTTTCACAGATATAGACCAACAGTGACCATCAATGCACTGGCAATGTTTTTTTCTCGTTTTTTTTTCTTCTCTTTAGGACATCACAGTAGCTGGAAAGCAAGGTGATGGAAAGACAGGTCATATAAACACATGGACAGAGCTGAGTAAGGCAACGTTAGCGTGACAGGCTTGTCTCTGTTCAGTTTGCAGGGCAGTGTAGTGTATTGATCTCGACGGAGCGGTCAATACCTTTAACTGTGGGGCAGTGTGATTTTTAGCATTGCTGTCTTCATTAGTGCATTGTATATAGTCTCTTGCGTGTAGCTGAACTGCAAAGTGATCACAAACATTTATACAGATCTAAATAAAACATGTTTTGATTGCATCTGGACTTACAGTGACTATAGAAGAGTAAATAGAATTGAAAAAAAAAACAAAAAACGGAAAAAAGTAAAATTCAAGGCAGTGCTGAAGTACTGGTTGCTAAAAAAGTAAAAAATATCACAAAGCCAACAATAACATTTCCTCGACACATCTTTTTTTGTCTGTCCAGTCAGTACAAACCCTCTTTTATAGTGCAGTTTCAATCATATATATATATTTTTCTCCTGCTGACCCAAAAACAATATCTCTCGGCCCTACCATATCCTATCCTACCCTATCCTATCTTTGCTCATTCAAGTCAGTTTTCCAGTCAGTGTGCGTCTTTTCTTTCTTTTCTTTGATCCCTCATACTGACCTCATTGTGCACCCTCCCCACACAACCACAAAGAAGCATGAAAGGCTTAAACATCACAGGACTCAAAGGTGAGAAGTTCTTTCTTTTGACGATGGCAGGAAGTGATGGCAAGATGGAGGAGGAGTAGGAGGAAGAGGAGGGGTGGGGGGTATTCACAGTTACAGTCAGAGTCCAACGGTCCAGCTACAATCACATTTGCTGTCATTTAGGAACACTCTTTTTTTTCTTTTTTTTGTTGTTGTAAATCTTATGTTTTTTTCTTTTTTCCTCAAACCACGGCCCGGGCGAGCGAGCCGGCCGTTACACATGTTCCTTGGGTGAGATTAGTGACCGCTTATATCACACCTCCAGCAGCTCCATTCTCAGCCGATCCCTGACATAAACACAACAAAAAAGAAACACACATTAGTCGTGAATATAGTTCCTATAAAGCTGAATCTATACTCTGTCGTAGGTGCATCTGTTCTGCGCTGACTGGCTTCTTTGAAATCCATCCCACCAAAGACAATTGTCATGATTTATTCACATATATTAGCATGCACTCTCAATCTATAATTCAGCGGGCTAGACTGCTACTTATCTAAAAATAGCTTTTTAAAGACAGACCTTTGATTGCCTGAATCAGCTCCTCAGCGCGAGGATGTGTACACGCTTCTCCTGCCTGCTTTTTACTGTACATCACACAGCATCGACTACAAACAGTAAGCTGTCATGCTTCACTCTGCCAGGCTTATGCTGTTTTTTTCCCTTGTCTGGACTGATAAACAACAATAGTCTAACAAGAGAATCAAAAGGCACCGGAGAAGGAAAAAGTGTGCCTTACTTCAGACGTTTTACCCCACTGTGTGATTCAAGTACCTGGCCTGGTTGGCATCAGTCTGTTCAATGAGCGACTGACTGGCCACTGGCTGCTGGTGGTCCTCGGCTCTCTCTGACCAGGGGTCCTGTAGGACTCCTGGCTGCGCCGTCTCTTCGGTTTTGCTCCGCTCGCCGCATCCCTCGGACCCCATCAGATCCAGCAGTGGTGAGTATGAATCCTGCCATACAACCCGCTGCCCTGAGTTCAGTCCTGCTTCTCCTTGGGGATGTTTGTTCATGTCTTGCTCAACAAGTTTCTTTTTGGCCTCTGGAGAGTCCTTGGGTGATTGGGCTTCGCCATCTGCTTGGCCCCGCCCTTCCTCGGACTCTGCGGTTGGTCGCTGATAGTTCTCCAGCCATTTCAGCTGTCCGTTCTTGTGACTGTACCGGCTGTCGCTGAACCAGCGCACCACCTCTGATTTGGGGAGGCCTGTCTGAATGCTCAACTCCTCGTACTGCTGGCTGCTGGGCCAGCGCGTGCTGGAGAAGACCTTCCGGAGGATGTGCAGCTGCTGTGGGTTCTTGTTGCCCCACGGGGGTGAGAACGATGGCGGGCAGGCAGACACCTCTGTCATCTCCGACTTGTGTTCTTGATGTACAATCTCGGAAGCAGCCTCTGCTTCGTTCATCTTTAGCCTCTTAAAATTGATCTTGATTGGGTCGAGTTTGATCTCGGGGCCGTGTCTGTCACCCGCGAAGGGGTCCTCTTCTTTGATGAGCTGCTGTAAGATCGACATACCTTTCAAGGGGAATTCCTTGTTGCATTGACCCTCGTCAAAAGCAGACAAGCTGCTCTTTGTAATAACAGTGGTGCTGGTGCTTTCAGACTGGGATTTGCTGGCTTGGTTTGAGTTGGGGGCACTGTCATCACAGGTGTGACTGGGGCTTTCACCGCTAATACTGCTGTTATTGGCCTTGTGGGCGTTGGCGTTGCGCTCGTCATCGGCCTTTGTGGCGTGGGCCTGTTCTTGGGGACCGGCACCGTCGCTGCTGTGACTGTTGCAGGGGACACTGGGTTTGCTGGTGCTATTGATTATCATTTGACTCTTGGTACTGTTGGAAGCTTCTAGTCCAGTCCTTGGACTGTTGCTTTTGACGGTGGTGTCAGTGGGACAGTGCACGCCATTATTGCAATTGTTGGTGGAGCAAGTGGCAACACTGTTTGCGCAGTTAGTCGGGCTGCCGCTATTCGCCGGTTTCCTGGCAACAGTCTCGCCACCGTTACTACTGCTGGAGTAGCTGGTGATGCTGCTGCTACTGCTGCAACTACTGCTGCTTCGACTGCTGCTGATGCTACTGACACAGCCGCTGCTCCCCGCCACGTCCAGGCCGAGGTCGGCGCTCTTGTCCTGCTCCACGTTCGGCTGAATGTTCTTGGTCAGTACCTGTGCTGTTCTGACTAAAGACGGAAACTTTTGGGGGAGAATTGGAGTTGAGTATGAGACCCTTGTGACGTGGGGGTTGGTGGACATGTTGGCCTGCGTCCCCAACATTCCAACAGGCCTGGTTTTTGTACTGCCGAAGGGAACTTTGGCCATTTGAAAGTTTGGTCCTTTGGAGCCTGGATGGGCCGTGACGGTGTGGTGAGTCACGATGTGGTTGACGTGCGGCTGAGGAGCAGGTTGCTTCTGCGGTGCTCCACCCTGGAACACGGTGTTGAACATCTTCCTCCTGGCCTCTTCGATCTCTTCTGGAGACCAGCTTATGCCCTGCTTGAGCCTTTGGGCGGTAAACCACAGTTTGATCTGCTCTTCGGGGAACTCTGAGACCACCGTTAGGTAACAGAGTTCAGCTTTGGTCGGGTAGGGGAACTTGCCAAAGGATGTTTTGAGAAAGCTGCTGGTGTCCATGGCGGCATCGTACGTGGGGATGCTGCTGAGAGGGATCATCACCTTTGGAAGGTCTTTATTGGAATCCGAGGAAGGGGGGGAGTAAAGGGAGGGAGTGTGCTGGTGAAAGACTTGGTTGGACACTGTCGTGGCAATCACGTGAGTGACAGCGGTCCTCGGCATAGCTCGGGCGCCAGAAACACTGACAGCACCGTTTTGGAGTTCAGGCACATTTGTCAGCATGCTGGGGTCTACATCCTTTCCAGTGTCAATCTTGCGTACCTCCACGGTGTGAGAGACCACAATTTTTTTGTGCTCTCCCTTGGCTTTCATCATCTTTGCAATGGGTGTTTTGGTGAGGGAGATCCCAGTTTCCCTGTACTCTTCTCCACTGTCTGTAAAGAGGCTTTGCTCCACAGTTGTCACTCCGTCCCTCTTGTTGACAGTCAGGGAGGCAGTGACCAAGCCCTCCATTATCTTAGGATGGGCATTAGCATTATGCAGGGCCAGAGCTTCAAATCGGACCACCGACACCCCACAGTTCAGGCAGTAGAAAGTGGGCTGGGCCCTGAAGTCTAAATGGCAGTTGTGCATGTGATCCAGAAAGTAGTTTAGATCTCTGGACTCAAAACGGCACGTTGGACAGCTGTATGTACCTCCTTTCTGCGTCTCGCTGCCACATTCTGACTTGGAGGAGCTCTGAGAGAAATGGCCAGACTCCTCTCCGGAGATGCTGAGTATGCTGTCTTCTGGGATTGTTGGGAGGAGTTCTGGTAGCGAGCCCAGTATGATTTCCTCACGCACATGTTTGGATTTGGATGGTATCATGCAGGGTACCGTGGATTTCCTCTTGCTGGCCATTGTGCAGTGCTGTGTCGATGGATGAGTGAGTGACTGATTGTCCAGTATGATGAGAACAGAGGGTGGGTGGATACTGGAGAGGGTTAACAGAGTTTAGTGTCATGGACCAGCCACTATGCGATCACAGTTTTGCTTCATGCCTTCTGCCACGGGAGGACTCTTTGTTTCATGGACAATTTTAAAAGCTCCCAGGGAACCTGTGGATACAGAAAACAGAGAGTTTAAAAAAAACAACAACAGAAATGTGAGTCCTGCAGCCTTTATTTGATTTAATAATTACACAAGAAACAATCCACACAATGCGCATATATGAATACCCTTTTAATCGTTTTTGCTATCAGAAATCGGAGTTTAAAAGTATTTATATAAAATATATTACAGTACGCCGCACATAAAGGAAGCTAATCGCCCCAAGCAGAGTAATAAGTGTGGGTGGAAATACAGTGTGACAGTGTAGGTGGTATTTCACAACAATTACAGAACTAAAGTAACATAATGTTGTTTTTTTTTCTTAATGCGTATAATAAAAAAACCCGAATGTTATGAAATTACCGCACAGTAATATGCAAAATTGGTCTCATTCAGTAAACACATTATTTGAATGAAATGGGATATTTATGTTTTCAAATTACATTTCAGTAATTGCCTGAATATTAAAAAAAAAAATTCTACTTAGACTATATGAAGGGAACTCTACAAATAAAATTCATCTCAATGAGAAAATAATTCAGGGCACCACACAGACTGACACACACCGCAACACCACACACACCCTCAATCAGTGCAGCCTGTCACCGTTCTGTTTATTTACTCGGATCTTCAGACTTCTGTCTAGCTGTCACTTTTTATAAATTCAAAAAAAGGAGACCATGAAAATCAACATTGCCAGAGATGACAGTCTAATCTCGCCGATATTTGTTGTCTGCCTTGACTGCTGCCATAGGTTTGGCTCCGGTAATTATCAATGGCACGCGTCCACTAAATTAAATTTAGCAACGCCGTGTGATATTAACAAAAATGCGCAATTCAGACAGCTTTTTAAATCGGAGAAGGGAATTTTCTCTCCAAATTCCACCTGCACGATGCAAGCAAGAGTTAATATCACTGAATAAAATATAAACCACAGAACACTTCTCGTCACCTCTTGAACCCTTTGAGTGGGGTGTATTTCACCACTCTATATTGATAGCGCAATTCAGGCAAAGCAGCTGTCTCACTGTCAGCACACATAAATACGCATAAATATCTACACAGGTATGCGTTTGTTTGCATATTCAACCAG
>CAESWR010001429.1:72199-82362 GCA_903171835.1 Mullus surmuletus | reverse complement strand
CACACACTCACAATGGCGCCGCGACGCAGCCGGAACAGATGGATTGTTTTGTGTAAATTCGGGATTTCACACGAGCTCGCAGTTTCAGTCACCCAAAATGTCCTTTTAATTGGGTCACATGTTTCTCTCTCTCTTTCTTTTTTCAATAAATGGCTTCTCTCTCTCCCTCCTTCTCTCCCTCCTTCTCTCTCTTCCTAAAAAAAAAAAAAAAAGAAACTCTCGATGGGCTGCTATGAATACGAATCGTAGTGGGAATTGTCACTTAAAGAACAAGCCTATTACAGGTTTAAAATAGACACTTAACACACACGCAATGATGGCAAAGTGTTGCCTCCACGTGTGTTTTTTTATTATTATTATTATTATTATTATTATTATATTGGAATAAAAATAAAGTAGAGATCGAATTCCAATGATAAACGTACGTTGCGGGGTTAAAGAGCGGCCCGTGACCTTCTGACCTTGTTGGCCTCCTGTGCGTAAAGGCGCACATGGGAGGGGGGGGGAGCGGGGGGCGCACGGCGCTGGTTGCTATAAAGTAACTCACTCGGCATGTAAATAATGTCACAATGCAGTTGAGTAATAGTACAGAAATAATTTTAACACCATAAAGAGACTATTTCTGACTCCTCATCTCGCCTCGGTGACCGCCTGACAGTTTTATTTGCGAGAGGAAACGTGTGACACGTTATCGCCGCAGATCTCTACGCGTTGTGGGGTAAAAAAAAACCCGCCATCCAAACATGATGTAATGTATAAACACACACGGGCCTCTGTGAGGGCGACGCGGGCTCTCTGCTCCCTCGGTGTGTCCTGACAGAGTTCAGACGCTGCCTGTAGCTGTGACCGTGTGTACAGTCAGGACAAACAAAGATTATCCATCGGGAAGATGAATCACTCCGCGGTGAAACAAAAACACCGGGGCCCCTTTGGTTCCGGTGTGTCGGGGGGTGAGGACGTGCTTGTGCACAGTGTGATAAGGCGGGCGGATATTGGATGTAACTGAATGTAACGCTCTTGCTTGGAATTTGAGCTGCCGTGTTGAGGTGATAATTAAAAATGTGCAAAGATGACTCATGGGTTTTTTTGTTAGGATATATGACCTCCGTATAAAGTGTCCACATGCTTGTGTTATCTAGTGGAGGTGGGTGTAGTGGGCTGCACTTATATGGATTTTCTCATATAAATCAGATGCTGAGTAAGATTACTGATATAGAGATATATAAACAACATCTTCAGTTGAATTTTCTCCTACATCCTCACCTGCTGTTATAACCTTGAAGGCTACAAATGTGACCACCATTTTGTACATCTTTTACATTCATGTATATCCCATGTATATATCTTTATCTTTAAATGTATGTATATTGCTTGATAGGTTTAGGTTGTCATTGTCTCTGTGTGTAATGCTGCTACTACGCAAACATTTCCCAACTTGGGATCAATAAAGTATATCTATCTATCTATCTATCTATCTATCTATCTTCACCCGTGAAACATCAGCGGGAGGAGGGGTGATCTTGAGTTTAACCTCTCATTTTGGGTTTCACTGTGGTTATCAAATGGCAGAGAGCGTCATTCCGTTGCTGTGGTTACCAACAGTTTACGCACCGACTCCAGAGCACATCCTTTTTAGAGGTGTCTTGGATGGTTTTAATTTTCACATTTTTGGGAGGGTAATACAGTAGCCGTGAACGTACCCGTGGTTCTCATGATTTTAATTGAATAACGAAAACCATTAGGCCACCGAGACCTTTCTTACTGTGCTTACTTTGCCTACATTTCCCAGAAAATGTATCACTGGGAGGATTTGATGGTGAAATGTGAGCTAAACTCACTACGCAGCCGTTTCTCTGGGTGTAAATACACACGGAGAATGGAATCATCAGCTCCGAGACCACACACACAAGACAGAGGCTTGATTAATTCAGTTGGGAATCTGTGAAGAGGCACAGTCACATGGAGCAGCAGTGAGTAAAAATAACTTTCTCCATGTGTATCTTATTACAATGAAAACACACTCCTGCCAGGGAAGCAGCTCTCCGGCAGATGTGATTGGTGATTTGCTGTAAATGATAGGCGCCGACGGAGGCCAAGCGGGGTCGGCGGGAAAACGGTCAGAGTGAGCGCTCCTGTTCTTCCCGCTGCCGCTCCTGTCTGCGGCGGTGAAACCGGATCAGCGCAGCGCGGAGGGCGGCACCGGGAGGGGTTGTTTGCCTCCAAACGAGCCAATCACGCGGGACTTACAGTAGATTGACAGCTGGACTCCGCGAGCCCGGAGACGGCATGCCGCGTCCGCGAGCGCGCCGCAGCCAATGGCGAGGCGCGAGCCGCCGCGGCGGAGGGAAACTACCAAATACGAATGTGTCTCCCCGCGGCTCGGAGACGTTACCTGCTGGCTGCCACCGGCGGGACTCCACGCCGCGTCACAGCCATGGCCCTGTCGCAGAGTCTGGAGGACTCACCGCTCAGGCTCGGCTCCAAGCGCCCCGGGGCCGAGGACCTCCACCCGCAGGAGGTGTACAACGAGCGGCATCGCCTGGCGCTGGAGGAGCTGCTGTCCGGGGGGCTCGACCGCTTCCTGGGCTTCCTGGAGCGGGAGAGGGTCCCCAACTTCCTGTCGGACGAGGAGACCCGGAGGATCCGCGGCGCCGCCGTGATGCCGCCGTGCGCGCCGGACGACGGGCTGCCGCTGCTGCTGGAGGAGTCGCTGGGCGGCTCGCAGGACTGCTCCTCCGTCACCTACTTCCCCGAGGTGTCGGACGTGGAGCCGCCGCTGCTGGAGCTCGGCTGGCCCGCCTTCACCGCGGGCTCGTACCGCGGGGTGACGCGGGCCGTGGCGCACTTCCAGCC
This sequence comes from Mullus surmuletus, assembly GCA_903171835.1. Taxonomy (NCBI): domain Eukaryota; kingdom Metazoa; phylum Chordata; class Actinopteri; order Syngnathiformes; family Mullidae; genus Mullus; species Mullus surmuletus. The sequence continues at coordinate 79,509 of CAESWR010001429.1, read as the reverse complement.
CAGCTACGGGGAGAGCATCTACAGCTGCAAGGAGGCGGCGCGGCGCATGATCAAGAGTGCCAAAGAGGTACACACACACACACACACACACACACACTCTCACACACACTCTAAATTCTATTGTACCATACATGTACAGATTATATGCATATGTTGTGTTTGTGTGACGTATTTTTGTTGTTGTTTGTATTTGTGTTTTTCTTATTGATTATATTCCCTGTGTTTCTGGACCTGAATATAAAAAGCTGTGTTTCCTTCCATTACAGGGTTAGTGGGGTCTGGTCGATGTCAGATTGATATCATTTTCGAAATTTGATCAGTATTTAATCAAAAAGCAATCCCACTGCAAAATAATTCAGTTTATTTGTAGGCGGTTATACACGGAGGGGGAAAAATGTTGTTTCTAAATCTCCTTTGTGTCGTCCTCAAATCAGGAACTCGTGTGGGCCCCGTGAGAATTTCTTGATCTGATATATTCGTAGAAGCTCAGGTTTCTGAAGTCTTGATGGGGGAAAAAAAAAAAAACCCTAAATGAGCAAAAAACAGCCTGTGAATATTCACTGCGATCCTTCCTTCCTGATGGGAGCTGTCAGTGCTGCCTTTGGTTGTTGAAGAGAAACATTCCATCATGGAGGGACTCTGTGGCCTCAGCAGCACCTCAGGCCTATGTTGGGCCTGCGTACCAGATGTGCCTCAACTTGCTTTTTGCTCCCCTTCATTAAAGTGTGCGCGCTCTTTTTCATTAGAAAGCCTCGAGCCCTTGGTTCCCTCCGCTAAAAGGCACAGTTTTATACCGTGTGGCGGCATCCAGTTGAAACCGTACTCTCGTCCAGGTTCAACCGTGAGCTCACCCGCCCTTTTGTAATGGTAAACCACTCACCACACACAGTCGTTATTGTACGGCTGCAGACTGTAAAGACACACCGCCCATGTGCGCCATCTCCGGCTCGCCTGCTTTCACACCGTGGCGTCTTTTTTTTATTTTTAGGGATAATCCTCAATAATAAGCGTCCACATGCTTTCATCCTAATAAGGCGAGAGGAAATCTCGACAAAGCCACATGTGGACAACAGCAGTTGGAAGCAATAAATCTGAGATATGTAAACATCTGTGTCGAATCCACCAACCTTCGCAACAGCATGCGAGATTCCATTCTCCTTTGTGGGGAAAAAAAAAAGGTAGACCGCGCTGCAAAACAAAGCTCATGAAAATGGAGGCAAACCCCACAGCGCACCTACTTGTCTCCTGTTTAAAAGTCATTTGTTTGCTGACCAAGCGTTACTGCCTATTGCCATGGTAACAGACCACAGTCAATAGAAAGCTCATCAGCGCGCATATTACAGGCAGTGTGTCTGATGGAGATCCGCAGCCCTGTTTGAATAAAGCCTTGCATTTGATATTAATGAAAACACAATCATGTGCTACATCTGGGAGAGCAGCGCCGCAGCAGCCCTGAAAGGAATTCTATTATATCACCTCTGTAATTTTCCACTGCAGGTGATTGCCATAGTTACAGACTCCCTGACAGACCTGGATATCTTTAAGGATCTTCAGGAGGCATGCACCGTCCGCAAGGTCCCTGTTTACATCTTGCTGGACCAATCCTGCTTCCCGGCTTTCCTGAAGATGTGCAGAAATGTCAGCGTGCGCCTGGACGACCTTCGGGTATGTGGTTGGTTCAGTAAAGCCGGGCGTGGCCGTGTTTGCACAACATGACACGGCATCAAATTAAAATCTAACCTTTAAGATTTGATGCAGCTGGGCGAGTCCATTCTGCTCGTGTCTCACTGCCGCTCTTTCCCTTTTTTCCTCTCTCTCACTATCTTTTTTTTTCTTTTTATCCTTCAAGCAAATGCGAGTGCGAACCATAACTGGCACGACTTACTATATGAGATCGGGAGCGCACATCACTGGGGAGGTTCACGAGAGGTTCATGCTGATTGATGGAAACCGAGTGGCTACAGGCTCTTACAGGTAAGAGCGTGCAATGGAGGTTCATGCACTGCACTGTGCTGTAGCGAATAAATACTCAAAATAAAAATTCACCAGCTTTAATGTGAATTTAGAGTAATATTCACAGCCTACATTCTTGTATTTTGTGATAAATGCAAAACAACCCAAAGGTTTTTTGTGCCCCTCACTGATTTCCAGACACATGTTTAAGGTCTGTGAGGCAGGGAACCCAATCTGCATACAAGGGATCATAACAACCACTTCACCTCAGCTTCTACCTGCTGATCAACCTCCTCCCCATCTATAGGTTCAACTGGACGGATGGCAAACTGAACAGCAGCAACCTGATCGAGCTTTCCGGTCAGATAACGGAGAAATTCGACGAGGAGTTCCGCATCCTTTACGCCCAGTCGCTCCCCGTCAGCACCCGGGGTCCTCCCAGTCTCCGAAACAGCGGCATTTACGAGCACCTTCTCGTCAAACCCCCGCTCACCTCCTCGCCGTGCCCACCCAGAGGGTCGGCGTGTTTGACCAGCACGCCGGGCCGGAAGACCGCGCAGCATGACCCCTCGCCTGACGCGGCAGCAGGCGGCGAGGCGAGTCCAGACACCTCCACCATAGGTGAGGACGGGGCGGAGCTGCGGGAGATGCAGGAGGAGATCCTGGCCGGCAGCGACGGCGGCAACCTGCATTTCCCAGCAGAGCAGGCACAGGAGAAGGAGCTGCTCGGCCCGGATGCGACGTCCTGCCACGTGGGTACTCAGACCGGGCCCTCCGTGGCGGATTCTGACACTCAGACTGACCTACAGCCCACACAGCACACAAACCTTGCCCCATATGCAGCCGCCTCCTCCCAGAAGCGGGCCGCCTCTCCCACGTCTTTCCGTCAGAGCCTCCCGGCCCGACCGCCGCCAGACGGCACCCTGAAGGACTGTTTCCACAAGCTGACCAAAGAGCGCCAGCACCACTACTCCACCATCCGCTCCAAGCTGGAACACATGATGGTCGCCATGTCCCAGCGGCGCGAGCTAGCGGACGTCACCAACGTGACTCAGGCGCCCGGCACTCCCGGCAGGCAGAGGGGGCAAAAAGTCTGTGGGCAAGGACCGAACTCCAGACTGCTGGTGGAAAATGCCGGCATGGGGACTTGGCCGGGTGCCAGATGTGTACACTAGTTTGTCTTTTGGGGATTTGGGGAGTGTAGGAAACGGAGAATGGTCGACAAGCTGTTACCAAGTTTCATTTGGGGCCTTCTGCTTTGAATAGGTCAGAGTTTAGCTTTATTGTACTTGCAGATTTTTCTGCAGTGCTCGCTCAAAACTGTTTTCGGTGTAATGGGTGTTGACGTGGTGCAGAAATCAATGACTGTGCAATAACAATTTTTTGACCATGTCCTAGGGTGGTTCAGACTGCTGTAGTATGGATGAAAAGTGCCTTGGTGTTTTTGGAATGGCTGCTTTGCTTATTTAAATCGACTTTGGCTGCTTGAGGTGCGTCATTCTTCCTCTCAGCTTCCACTGTGCCTTACAAACAAATAAAGCTGTATTTTTTTCCTTATCTCATTTTTACTTTTCTCAATTGTCGTCTAAATTGCAATCAACTTCTCCTGGAAAAATGGCTTTAATAATGTTGACAGAGTTGACACGCATGCAAGCAAAAATGTGCATTTGTTGACTTGACAAGAAGAACAAGCACCTGCGCCTGCCGACGCACAATTAGTTGAGAGACGGCATCTGTGATACTGGCGTCTCTGCTGATTGCTCAGCCAATCACAATGGCTGTCCAGATTGAATTTGGAGAAGGAGCTCTGTCATAGATTATAGGCATAGATAGGGATGAACACACACACACAGATGGGACCCTACAACTGCCGTCTCCTCACAGTTTATTACATTTTATATTAGTTTTCCACTTTCTTGTCAACATCTCTCCAAAAGTCAAGGGAAAGACCGAATTTCAAAGCAGGAGGTTGGCATTTGTGCAAAGCTCCGTATTAGCAATACTCTGCTGAGTGCCTCTCTGAATCTCGACATAAATTCAAATCATGCATTTACACGGGTGCAAAGTGCTGTCGAGCCTGGCATCAGCCTTGATTTCGTCCTCATATCTCGCACGTCGGGACAAAGGTCCTCCCGGAGCCAAGACATGCGTGCCTTGAGAACAACATGTGTGGAATCATCTCGAGCTTTATGTGACTAATGTTTAACTATACAGAGGAGATGAGGTGTAATTATTCCGTATCAATGTCTAGAGATAACTTTATCTTCAGATAGAGGAAGTTGTTTTCAATACACAAACACCTACTGAAGTACTGTGTCAGAGTGCAGTAAAAGGACTGAGGATATGTGTCCCCTTTTATTATTATTCTTTCATATCACATGTATGATAGAATAAGACCTGGAGGCAGAGTATTGTATATAATACTTCATTTGTATTTATATTACTTCATTTTTAGAATGATTACTACTACAAAGGCTAGTAATATACTCCAAAAGGAACAAAACGTGACTTTACAGATTAGAACATGATGCGTTTTTAAAATGATGGCAGCATCTAACAATTATTCCATCGTCAGGTAACCTAATTATGTCATTAAGTACCAATCAGTTGTATGTCAAATACATTAACTGTACCTAAAAACACATTTGCAAAGAGAATTCCAATTTCTTCTAGAATCTAATAATTGTTTATACGCGTTTTCCAGCACCGGGGTTGCGGCCGCCCCACACCAGCTGTCACTGAGCGAGGGGTGGTCTTTGCCCCACACACATGGCTGACACATTGAGACCCACAAAATGTTGTAATAAAGCCCAACAACTATTTATTGTAACACCCCGCATTCAAATATAACTTACCCAGAAAATTCTCGTGTTGTGTGAAAGTGTGATCATCTCTTCTTTCATTACCATTATTTAGTCTCAATTGAGTTGACACTTCCCACTGTTGTATGAGAATAAGGTAAGAGCAGCGGGCCCTCCGGCAGCTCCTCCTACGGTGCGCGCGTCTCCTACCGGGCAAACACATCAAAAAGCCTCTGCATTCATTATGTAAAACGGCACAGCTGAAGGGGAATGAATTACGAGCAAATACAATGGCAGTAATATGTGAGTGTGGTATTTGATTTTAATTGGCTGCTGCAAAGCAACCGCTGACTGTAATCAAGAAAGCGGTGGGGGATCCCCAACACACCAGTCTGCGCCCATCGGCTTCTGTTCACTAACAAACACAGATATACTTGACATATGAGAATTAAAAAACTACATCTAGGATTTCTTTTTCTTTTTTTTTCTTTCCAAGAGTGTTTACTTTGAAGCATTTACACTAGATCTCAGCTGTAATGGCTGCGGGGAGCGACAGTAGCAGGCCTCGGCCACCAGAGAGAGCTCCGTCCTCACCTAAAACCTGCACGCTGGCACTTTTTTTTTTTCGCAGTGATGGAACTCGGGGGAAACACAAAAGATGTAGTCTGGAATTTGTGTCAGAAAATAAGCACACAAATGATCCCTTTTAACCTCAATTACTCAAATGTAATATAATCCAAAAACAGATCAATGAATCCACATTCGAAGATGATTGAGAAGATGAAGAGGATATTCTTCCTGGTGGCTCCGTCTCACCACGTCGAAGCGTTAAAAATAAAAGAACATCTTTTCGAAGACGTTGCATCAAGAGGCAAAAAAGCCCCTGTCAGATGTCCTCCTCGGGTCACCTTATGATCCCCAGAGAACGGGAGTGGCAGTTGCATGCTGGGTAAAAATCCTTGTGGATGTCAGCATGTCTGACAGAAGGTGTAACATTATACCCCCCCCCCCCCCCCCAACAAATATTGTGTTAAGCTCTAATTCAGTCAGCCGGCACGTGTTTCACCACAAATCTCAGCAACGCAGTCGTGAAATAACCTCTGAGGGGCTGAAAGGGTCGTCCTTTGTTTTCACACGCTGAAACCAGTTGAGATGATAGTATTTTTATTAAAGTATTCTACACATGCCCTGATGTTTATGAAAGACGAGGAAAACCTGAGGTCAGAGTGCGTTTATTGTGCGTGAACAACTCTGCCATCCTGCCCCCCCCGCCCCCCCCCCCACAGTCCCACAGGACGTGATAGATCAGGATGATGCAGACAGACAGCGCTCATCAAATCATTGATTATTGGATTTAAATACATCACCATGTGCGTTTATGGACGCTCCCTTGATGCCCTGGTGTGAACGAATAGACCAGACTTCAAACCACCATGGCACCGGGTTCTTTGTTGCTGTCCTTTTTATGATCTCATAACCGAATAATCAATTAGAGGATTTGTCTGAAATGTTTAGATTTTGGCGCTGGCTTCCTCGGAAATAACCAGACATTTGGTTTTTGGCCTCTGACAGTGACTGACGGAGCCGAACGGCTCTCCTGATGCCGAACATAAACCTTTTAATTACTGCAAACATGGTTGATGAGTCTGAAGCTTGATTACTTGGCCTTCATTAGTCAGATTGTGAGCTATTGTGACTCCCGGAGGCGCAATTTGGCGCCTCTAAACATTGCCGGCCTCTGTGTTTAGCAATTACATTTACACACAAACAGGTGGGTAAAGGCAAACACACACAAGCAGGCGGACACACTCATGTATGTACACTCACTCTTTTTTTTATTATTATTGTTATCAAGCTGAACAATCAGGGACGGTTAGGAATTTCAGTCTGTTCTTCAATTTGGAGAGAAAACACTGATAAAATGTGCTTAGTGTGCTGAGTCCTATTTTGTTGAACACGGCCTGTCACGGTGATTTGTGTTTGCTGTGCCATCCTGCCGTTGTTTTCCATCAGGGCGGCCGGCGGTTGTCACAATGCGCTGGGGCGGGGAGCGCTCGGCGGCCTCGGGCCACGAGACGCTTGATAATGAATGCTCAGCTCATTGGAAAAATGAAGTGCCTCTGAAATGAAGCGCTCGGGATCTGGTTGTGTGTTTGGGCTGTGTGAGTCAGACGTGGTGACACGCAACAGTCAGTCACTTCCTGCGCCCGGCGAGCTGATGCCAGTGAGGTTAATGGGAGGTATTGTTGATAAGCTCTTTGTGCTAAACAGCACGTTGAGCTCTCACACACTGTCCGGCAGCAGCCTCTGCTGCTATTTTTAGACGGGTACAGCTGCTCCATAGCAGCCACCCCTTATACCAGCCATTCACCCAAAGATTTATGACACAAGCCCATTAGAAACAGCTGTAGCATCCTGCCACTCGCTTGTCAGAGTAAGGCGAGCCACCGGGCGTTCGAGGCGTTTTGTTTGTGATGGAGGTCCAGCTGACGCGAGATTAAAATGTTGTTATCAGGCACGGGGGTGGGGGGTGGGGGTGGGGGGGGGGGTATCATG
>CAESWR010001429.1:50509-64679 GCA_903171835.1 Mullus surmuletus | reverse complement strand
TGCGAAGTCCGTCAAAAATGCAAAAAAACAAAGGCAGAGGGCGGTGGCCAATGGGGATTTGGCCAGTTAGTTTAAAGCAAAGCCCTGTTGTTTGTACGGCCCACCCAACCCCCCCAACACCCCCCACTCTGGGTCTCTGTGCACACTGGTGTCATTTGATGTCCTACTTTGCCCAGGATCATAATTACTACCGCCAATACAGGGCATGTGTCTTTTAAAGGTCACCATGGGTTGTTTATGATGCTTGCATTTGTTTGCACCCTATCTGGTGTATTTTCTTGCGAGGGTGGTCTCGGAAACACGACTCCAAGTGAATGTTGCTCTGAAAATAAATATTGTTTATTCACACTATAGCAGCACATCAACTTAAAGGCCAATTGTAGGGCCTTAATGATAAATCCTAACCAATGAGTATATATTGTAGAAATGTTCATAGTTATCGGTGTTACTTGACATTTTCACAAGAAATGTGAAATTCACTCTTCTCATTACAACAAGGCAATTTTAAGTGATAGCTGAGATTTGAAAATGCTTATCCTGCACGTGAGCCTTTGGATTCTACATTTAGTGTAAATTCTCATCGCATTCTCAATAACCGTTGTTGTTTCTCATCCTGTCATTAGATCTTTTGAGAAGCTTTGAGAAGTTTCTCCTTTTCATTCTCTCGTGAAATCTCAGCACAAAGCACTTCCTGTATTGTGACCACAGAAAGAACAGATAAGTACATGGTTCACTGTAGTATAAAGCCCTGCATCTTCTTAAAAATAGATTATTTGTGAGCTCTGTATTGACCAATCACAGGCTGTCCCTCGCTGGAAGTCAAACCGCACTTCACAATCGGTTGCTGCTGGGTCGTTTTAACGTCGAACATGATGACAAAGATGGACAAAGAATTAAAGAACGGGTGTCTGAATGCTGCTCTGCCAGATCCTCCCTCTGCATGGGGGTAATAATAAAGCTGTTTCTGCACAGTCCCTCTGCGGAACATGAGGTTAGAGTTATGACACCAGAGAGATGTTACATGACACATTAGTGGGAGAGTGACACACCCAATTTCAAGGAGGCCCGTTATACTTCTCCAGAACGTACGACACGGCTGCCATACTCTCAAGTCAACGACACACGCAGGAAACTCAAGAAGAGGGGTTGCTGAGCGGCAGGCGTGCAGGGACGATTTCCATTTCGAAACCCCTGTCATTCCTCATTCATTTTGCGTTAATTCATATTTCAATACATCACATTCACTCATTACTACAAGGCTACTCATGCTCAGTCCAAATGAATGAGTGAATTTCTGTTGATATATTTCTTCAATATTTTTTGGCCGCCCTCCCACCAATTAATCAAAACTGACAGCAAGACAGTGATAATGTTCCAAATGCTTCCAATGATCTCTCTCTCTGCAATTTATTTTCTCATCCACAGCTGTCTTCAACCCCACCCCCCCCTGCCCTCCTCCGTTACTCTTTCTGGATGTGAGTCTGTGATATACCGGAGACACAATGTGCTCCCCTGAGAGTCGGAGGGTCTCCTCTTCAGCTCGAGTTGAACTTGCCTGTTTGGATTCGCTGTTGTCTGACCCTTAATCGGCGTCGCTTCGCCAGCAGCAACCGAGAGCTACTATTATCTGCCCTTACAGATAGGTGGGTCTGTGTGCTGGGGGGGACAGAGGAGGGGAGGGGGGTTTCTGTGGAAAGGGGAAGAGGCAGTCAGGAGGCATAGGGGGGGCGGGTGGTTTGGAATGGGGGGTGGTGGGCGCCTGAGTTAACCTCTGTGGCTCGTGTTTCTACTGTGCACTAATGGATGCCTGTCATTATTATGGACAGAAACAGGAGGGCGCCTGCCAGCTGCATGACCCCCATAAAACAGGGCAGGAAATCCTAGCAGGGGGAGTAAGGGAAAAGAGAGCTCTCCTCTTAAATAATCACTCCTCCGTATATTGGTTTGTGCTGCAAAACTGCATCGTCACACTTGCGAAGCGGGACGATATTCTGTCCATTTTAATGCACTTTGCAAATGAATAGTGCGGTCTTGGAGGGCGTGGTCCCTGGAATGTATGTAATGTATCACATCCCTTGCACACTTCATTTACTCTCGTTATGCGTGCCAGTAATACTGTACACCTGTTTTTCACCTCAGTTAAAGGCCCGGGCTGTGTTCTCTAATATTTCTGTCATGCTGGGAGGAACCTGTATAATTATTACATACAGTGGCTCGGCCTTTGCCCTGCAACCAAAGTCCAGGGTCTGTAATGTGACGGGACTTTGTCACATTTGTCTCAGTGGTGTCCACTGAAACGTGACAAGCTCTTTATCATGCAGCCTTCCAATCAGATCCCCGGGAGTTCATGCACAAACACGCTGAACACGACGTCCCCAGGAAGCCAGATTCCTTATTGCAGCCAGTAAGATAGCAAGACAAGCTTTATTGTGGCTCTAAGGCTACACATTAATCCACTCCGTTGAATCCTGCAGTGCCTATCATGTGATGGCTTTAGTCATTACCAGTAGTACAATCATAATTACCGTGGAATCATTCAAGATGTGGCAACTAGTAAAAGAAAATGCTCCATAGTCCAAGCAGGAGCAAAAGTAGCCAAAAAAACGAGCAAGTGAATGTCTGAGATAAATAATTTGACAATCACATGATTAGGTCCAAAATATGGAACCGCGCAAACGCACAAATGCGTATTTGCATACGCATGTCCGCGCGTGTGTGTGTGTGGCACGTCCATGGAGACGGCTGAGCTCGTGTGTGATCGCTGCATGATTCACAGTGTCACAACTGTTCGCAGAAACGACTGGACATCCTGAGCGGAAACCACAGCCGTCAACGCTGTGTTTTCCTGCGACATACAACCTAACACTCTCACAAAGAGTCACTTGACTGGCCGCTCATATAGGAAGTGAAAGAGGAAGCCCCCCGTCCATCCTGTCCTCCATCCCGGAGTCTGCCCTGCGCTTCACGTGAAGCTGCTCTCACAGACGATGAGTGGCCCTCAACTGTTGCAAAACAACAATCCAGAGAACTGGCTGAAGCTGGAAATCTCTTGCTTTTGGGGTTCAAACGTTTACCCGATTGACATTTAGCCAGAGAACATTAGTGACACTCATCACTGTGAACACAGAACTCAATAACTGATCAGCGGTGTTTGTTCGGAGCAAACTCAGCTGATGAATGAATGCTTATTTGACGGGGCGTTTTCCAAGCTAATCTTGGACGCTTTTGGGGCGATGGTCTATCAAGGGTTCTTCAATAAGACAGTGGGTGTTTGCACAGCTGAGCTGGACCAAACCAACACTGTCCAGGAAAGATGGGTATGATATCACAGATGGTGGCGAGTGATGTTTGCCTGCATGGTCTGCTGGCCCCCTTGGCTGGAGGCCTCTGGCTGTGTTCATTGCTGTCGGTGGACGTAGCCTGCATTCCACTGCCTCTCCCCACACAATGGTAACTATCTGCAGCATTCCTCTGTCTGTGTCCGCTGTCTGAGAAACAGTCGGGCCTTGGCAAACCCGAGCTTGGCACCGTGCTCATCCGATGCCACGATCGGAGCGTTTTATCTGACGTCCAGCCACCCACAGGGCTTATTCGACGGCTACGAGTGCATCACCTTTGATTAACAAACGTACGCGGGATGTCCTCTTTGTTTCGGTGCAATTGCTCCTCCTGTCCATGTGTTTTTCTTTTTCGAATAACGCAAACATGCCTATTGCGGACCGTTTTTTAGCCGCTCTTTATCCGTCTCCGGCTGTTTTGCTTTCCCTCCTATTCAGATGCCACAGCCGCACAGACACCTTTCCCTCCTGCTGACTCAGTAGCCAGCCTCAGGCGCTGTGGGCTCGGGGTGTCGGTGGCGGGGAGGAGAGGGTGGGGGAAGTGCAAGGCTCCCACATCAGGCGCTTCCAGCCTATCGCATGCGAGGGAAAAGAGCTGGCTAATCGTTTCTACAATGGCACCCTGCACACTGTCACACACGGCACCACAAACCGCTCTCCTTGCCAACACTTCCACTGTATTATGGCTCTGATGCTTCGAAATCCACATGTGATGTGTGCAAACGTGGACACGCAACCAGACAGCGAACAACGTATTTTTCCCCCCTTCCTACGAAATGCATCAACATATGCGATAAAAAATGCAGATGCGCATAAACACGCATTCACTTCTTTTTCCCCGTATCTGTATTTTCCAGATATTGACTGAAAAGGCAAATCATTTTAAGAATTTCATTTTACACACTGGAGATTGTGTATTCTCAAAAAAGGTGGAAGCGTGGTGTAGCTTCAAATATTTATCTGTGAAATTCAGGAATACATTTTAACAATAATAAATGAAGTTTTGCATTTTGTAGTCGTCTAAGTGGGTTTACTATTACGGGTGCGCACTAAAATAGAATAATTAAATAGAGAGCAGCTAATTTTGAACCCAAAGCGTGCTGTAAATATAGCCTTTAAGAGCCACTGATTAATGGTGCCTTTACATTAAAATATAGAGGACCATTATTCATTGCCATAACCATCTGGTTATTTTCTGCTACATCCCTGATGTTCACAAATGCGCTCATCTACGTCATGTACTCCCTGTGCAGTGGGCTGACCTTGTGGGATTAGACCTGTTTTTCAGCAGGAAAAAAAAGCGCTTTTGCACCTGTGATGTTCTGATTTTAGGGCCGCTTTCCCTCAACAGAGAGGTGGCTGCGGTGGGGGAGTTGGGGGAGGTGAGGTCAAAACTATCAGAGGTCGCACATGAAAAGAGAACCTGGCTTCCAGTCTACAGGGTGCTGCCGTTAACCCGGCCACCTGCCCGGGCTGAACTCTCGCTCGGAGGGGAGCAGTGAGAAGGTTTTCTCTCACAGTGAAAACCTCCAAGATTCTCGGCTCACACGCCATCGCAGAGGTTATAAAATCAATCGACAGTGTGACCACTTATCACACATTATCACGCTGGCCTTGGAGCTGCCGCAGTCATCCAAATATTATTGTAGTCCTGAACTGGGGATGATCTGTGTTCAGGAAATTTGCTCGCGGATTACAAAAAGGCACACAGGCCTGAAAAACAAGAAAACATATCAAGTGCAGAAATTCCTCTGGAGCCGGTCAGGGGAGAGCGGCGCGCGGGCTTGTTGTTTAGCTCTTCCTCTGTCCACGAAAGCAGAGGTGATCTGTTTGTCTGAGGAAGAGAGCAGAGGGGAAGCCTGATTTCCACTCCGTTTTATCTGTGCCCCACAGCCCCTGCCACTCAGCCTCCTGTGCTCTCACATGCCGGGATCCCACAGGAAACAGCACTCCTTCAAGGGCAAAGGTCACCAAGAGAGAGAAAGCCACTCATCCCTTCATTCACCAGCGAACCAACACATACACAGTGCTGCGATGAGTGGTGTGCTCCTGCTCTGGGCTGCTGCGTACTTCGATCTGGTTGAGCATTTGATTCAAAATCAAGTATTGCTTTACTGAAAAACAGTGTTGAATTTAACGATGATGTAATATAGATTGCAAGCCATGTTTTTTTCCGGATACTTTACCACAGAGACTGTTTTTTTTAAAAGATATTTCCAGTACATAAATCTTACTTTAAAAAAGGTCCAGTACATTTTCATCTACTCTAATCTGTAGTGTATGTATAATATTCGTCTTTTTGTGCACGATGCGGGAAATGTTTTCGATGAGTGTGCGCAACCTAAACATGTCATAAAGCTGACGACAGATAGAAATTCCATCAGGAGATGAGACACGATTTAAAAAGTCACAATAGTTTTATTGATCCAGAGTAAATGAAAAACATAGTTTAGAAGAAAATCATTTTTTTCCAACATTGCATATTTTTCCGAAAAAGAAAGGCAAATAAAGAACACATCTGTCCAGCAGAATCGGCTTCATGAAAAACAATAATAATAATAATAATAATGATAAAAAACAATTTACTTCAAGAATGATTCCATTCAGCGTGTTTTGTTTTAATTTGGGAGGAAGGCAAACTATAATCTGAGCAACAAAAAACTAAGCAAAACAAAAATCACCAATATAAAGCAAACAAGCAGAAAGATTAAAAAGAAACTGTATATCAATAAAAGGGAATATTATCTGATTTCAAGTATCTCCTCTCAGACAAAATACAGATACGCCTGTATAAAATAAAAACATCTCATACATGTCCTGCATGCATGTTTTATTGGAATTTACCATTCATAACTTGTTGCCTAGATGTATCTATTAAGATTATTTGAATGAGATTTTGTGAATGAAAACGCGATGAATCCACGGGGGAGGGGGGGTTCGTTGCATAAGAGCAAGTGGGGAGCTGTTCACGCCAATGTCTGCCCACTGGAAACCATCGGCTCTGCAGGACACCAGCTCACATCAAATACTCTGGAGAGGAAGGGTTGTCGCTGGTGGAGCCGGTTTCGTGGTAACAGTTTGCCCCGGACAGTTTCTCGCATTTGAGTTTGTACGCGTCCCGCTCCCGGACCAGTCTGTTGAGTTCGTGTTTCAGCTGCTCCACCTGTGACACCAGGCTGGTCTTTTCGTGCTCCAAAATGTGTTTCTGCTGGACGCGCTTGTAGCGGCACGACTGCGCGTAACCCCGGTTTTTCAGGGTCCGGCGCTTCTGCTTCAGGCGCATCACCTCGTCCTTGCTGAGGCCTCGCAGGAGCCGGTTGAGCTCCCTGACGGACATGGACACCAGCTGGTCGTCCGAGAAGTGGAGGTCGGCGTTGGCGCGCCGGTCGTGGCGGCCGTGCTGCCCCTGCAGGTGGTGGTGGTGGTGCGCGCCGAGGACCTGCTGGTCCTCCGGCGACTCCGGGGACGCGCAGCCCATGTCGTCTTTGAGGAAGGGGTCCTGGCAGTGGCTGCCGGGGATGCTCTGCATGTCGGGGTGGCCCGGCAGCTCCGGGTACTGGTGCACGGACTCGCCGAGGTGGCCGTAGCTTTCGTACTCTGCGTGGAAAGGCGGCGGGTGGTGGTTGTGGGGCGCAGACGGGTGTCCCTGCTGCTGCGCCGTGGCGCCGATGAGGGCCTCCACCGCGTCCTCGGGGGTCAGCCCGAAGGCTTGCGGGTACATCTGGTGCGGGTAAACTCCGCTGTTGGGTATCCAGAAAGAGTCGCCCTCCGGGTTGTTTCTCTGCTCGTTGGGGTGGAGGTTCGGCGACGAGGGGACCGAGTTGCAAGGTGTGCTGCCCGGGGTGGACGACACGGAGTCTGGTCTCTGGAGCTGGCTGCACGGCCCGATGAAGGAGCGGTCCATGGCCGGCATCGCCTCCTTCTTCACGCCGAACTTCATCAGGTCGAAGTCGCTGACGAAATCCATGTTGGCTTTCTGCAGTCCCAGATGCGAGTGCGCCTCGGCGGTCATGTTTACACGCAAGCACGTCTCTTCGGAGCGCTCCGAGCGTCCACGGCTAGTTCATGCAGTCACTGAGAATCGCAGTCACTTCGGGGCAAAAGGACAGTAACTCCAAACTTTCCCTGCCAACATGCGTGCGTAAAAAAAAAAAAAGCACCCACCCTGTCGCACTCTGCGCCGCGGGGCTCGTTCGGGCTTCTGTGGGAGCACGAAAGTGGAGGAGAGGGGGAAAAAAGTCCGCTGATGCCGGAGGACCAGTCGCACCTCTGTCTCTTCAGGAGAAGCGCACTTTCTTCATAAAGCTGCATTGGTATGATGTCACGCCTTCCGGACTACACCTCCACGCCGCGCGCCAATGAAAACACGCGCGAGGGGCGATTTGCATAATAGCCGCTGCGCGTCTGTTTTCCACGAGCTTGTTCGTGAGGATCGTTTGATCAACTTCTTGAAATTCAGCCCACAGTTAAACGTGCTCTCTCCTCATCCTGCTGTGATCAATTAATGCGTTATTCGTAATGCGCAATAGTATACAATAATGCGTAATTCTTCATCTAATTTGAGATTCAACGCGCTACAGTCGTTAAATCCAATGGGATCGAATCATTTATTTCCCCTATTTGAAGCCCGTTAGGTTTCTGTTTATGAATTCACGGTGGATCAAACGTGCTCTGACAATAGCCTCGGTTTCCCTGACACAACAAAAAAAATGGGAGCATGCAAATCAAATGAACTGATGCTGTGATTCCTGTGCGGTTTTACGAATATACAAGCAAACACTGACACCTTGTGGATGCGCGCCGACACTGCAAGCGCGCCAACTTTTGATTCATTAACTTGTCTCTGATGACAGGTCTGTATGTCATTTAATAACGGGGTCACTTTTAAACGGTCAAATATTGTCTTCAAGTGTTTTTTTGAGCACCTGCTTTGAGAGCTGGTTGAAGGGATTATTTAATAATCTTGGAGACTCGTGGTCACCTTCACCTCAACAGTTTTTGTTGTTTTGCACTGTGCATGGAAATGGACCCGGGGATGAATCACCAACCCAAATCATTCCCAGGTTCTAACCAAGAATTCCGCCAGAAACCACACTGCAAGAATATTAAAGGGTTAAGGAATGTTACTGCCCCAAGATGACCCTTTCAAGTAGTGCTAGCTCTAAAAATATGTGAAAGTTCACTGACAAGAAAAGAGGACTGAATCCAAACGCGATAGAAATTGCTGTGTGAAAAAGTCGAGTCATTGTTTCAGTCAGTTTTATTTGCTGGGAAAAGAGGAACCGGGGAGGTTGTGTGAATGAGAATGGTTTTCTCAGGAACACAAATTACCATGCGCCGGCGAGGCCCACTCTCAGTATGTCATCTGCTAATCATAGGATGCCAACAGCCGAGCACACGTCAGCAGCAGATTAGAGGCTCCCATGGGCAATTAGTTAGTTTATGGGGGGTTAGTTTGGTGCAAATATGAGTTTAGACCTGCCTTCCCTTTCCCTTTTTGCATCTTATCTTTGGCTTGTGCCCCTCAAGAAGGTCAACATAAACTGAAAATAATGTTTGAAGGCATTGAAGATCTTTTTTTAAAATGAAATCTGAAGAATTCTGTGCTAGATTTAAGATAATGAAAAGAGAAAGTGGAGTCACACACTCGTAGCTCCGATGCGACTGTTTTAATGGTCGGTCAATGGTTGGTCATGCCTATTCTTTAACATTAAAACAGTCACATTGGGGCTACGAGTGTGCAACGCTGGTGTTAGCTCTCTCCCAGCTTTTTAAAAAATTTAGAATAATATAATACTATTTGTTCTAGTGGACATATGTATTTTTTTGCATTCCCCCGTGCTTGCGTTATCTTGACATACTGTGGTACATCTGAAAAAAACAACAACATACTACCATCTGGTAGGCTCTAACTGTGGCCTCCTGAAGCCCACAGAATCACACTTTGCCTTGCCGTCTCTCTGTATACACAACATGTCTCCCACATGACGATCGGAGGTTGTGTGTTCATCTATTTTGCAAACACAAAAGGTCCATAACTACGAGCTTGCTCCGCTTGTTCCCCGTCAATGGACAACAAACATGGAGCGAAGCGGCAGCATTCGGAGAACGGCCATGGCGAGGCAACACAAGGCTGAAATCATGATTGCTGGGGAGCAACTCAGGTATGAGGACACGTGGAATGCACGCAGCCTTTAGAGTCAAAGCGGAAGTGTAAAGCTGACCCGAACTTCACCTCTAGGTTACGACTTCACGATGGAAAGCTGATCAAAGATAGGCGCTACCACCTCCGTACGTACCCCAACTGCTTTGTTGCGCAGGAGCTCATTGACTGGCTTCTGAGCCACAAAGAGGCTCCGGATCGGGCCACAGCGGTCTCCCTCATGCAGCACCTTGTGGAGAATGACATTGTCCACCACGGTAAGAGGCCTTGGTAAAGACATGTTAAAGACATCGAGAAAATAAGATGCCTTATATTGCGAGGCTTGTCGTTTTTCCGCACGCATTTGAGATCTTTCTCTACTTGAGTCTGTGACAAGAGGCCCGTGTTCAAGGACGCCAAACTGCTGTACCGCTTCCGCAAGGACGACGGCACGTTCCCCTTCAACAGGGAGGTGAAGATCTTCATGAGAGGACAACGGCTGTATGAACAGTAAGAGCGGCTGTACAGAGCAGGTGTATGTGTGTGTGTTTATGTGTTCTGATCCGTTGTTTTTGCATGTTACCGCAGCCTCATTGCAGACAAGCAGTCTATCCTCCAGCTGCGAGAGGAGCACAGCGTTGCATATCAGCGCTCTTTTCCTGGCTGCCAGCTGATTGACTGGCTTCTTCAAAATGGTGAGGCGGAGAGCCGGCGCCGCGGGCTGGAGCTGTGCCGCACGTTGCAGGAGCATGGCATCATTCAGCACGGTGAGGGGGGGGGGGGGGCTCGCTGGCTCTTTGATGTATGGCAGTTTTGAGATGTGCTTGCTTTGCTAGCAGCGTGTGTTCGGCCGGGGCTTTTTGCAATCTAAGGCAAATACGTGGAAAAAAACCCCCTTGAAGTTCTAAAAATGTTTCGCTCCCGTTGTCTTCTGCTCTCTCGCTTCCTGTATCAGTGGTGCAGAAACACGATTTCTTTGACAGCGGCCTGCTCTATCAGTTCTGCATCAATTTCCGCCGCAGACGCCGCCTCTCTCAGCTGCTGAATGACACAGAGCAAGACAACGACAAAGGCCTGCAGGTGCCAACACAAGAGGACGCCCCCCCTGATAGTCCATTTGCCCCACACAAGAACCCGCTCCAAGAGGCCTCCAGTGGGTTCCACTCAGGTAAAACAAAAAATCCCCACCATTTATGCCCTTCATATGTCCTTCTATCCTTACACGGAGTAGAATAATCCGTCATTCAATGATAGTGGTGCAGAGCAAAGATGTGAAAGCAGTTACCAGTGGGCGGCGGGGCAGCTTGAACTCTCTGCAGCTTCACTCTGCTGGATTCCCTCCTCCTGTCCAGCTTTCCTCGACGTCGGCAGTGAGATGCAATCCTAAATCAGGCAAGTGTGTGAGATTAAAATTCATCAAACAAATATTTAAAAATGCCTGTACATTATCTGCTTGCACTTTGAGCATATAATCTAAACATACACGTGCTGTTGCAGTACTTAGAAGAACGTATACGTGTGAAGAGTTATTGGCACCCGGTGCACCCTTCACAAAGAGAGTGTTAACGGTGAGTTTAACCATTCAAACACGCTGGCTGTTTAAAATGAATGGACAAAGGTTCCCAATCTGAAGAAGTAAACGTGTTCTATTGAGTTTTAGTCTCCAGTTGTGATTTTGCACACAATTGTAGTAAAGCACTTTTAAAATAAAGTAAGTTTAAAGAACAAATGGTAACAATTAAAACAAAATTAACTCGTCAAAAGTCTTCTCTCAGTTTTTGATGCTTTAATTCATTATAACATCCCTCCAAAGCTACAGAGTAAGTACCATGGTATAACAACTCCAAGAAGCCAGTCATTTATCATTGGATGACAACAATCAGATCCTTTTGTATTTGTTTTGAAGAGTTTATCCTTTTCAAATAATATCAAATGCAAACAGCAGAGAATATCAGTGATTTTTATTAATTGTACCTGCTGTAATCCCAGGTGATAGGAGATGCTCTGGGCTGGGGTTTTGTGGTAAGGGGAATCTCTCCCTGTTATGTCCAAGCTGTCGACCCTGGAAGCCCTGCAGCAGCAGCAGGAGTGAAGGTAGGACACTTAGGAGAGAAACATTATATCACGACCTCAATAAAAGGAGTATATAAGTGTGTAACCTAACATTGTGTTGTTTAGGTGCGGCAGATTGTGTGCCAGGTGAATGGACTGTGTGTCATGTACATGGACTACCGCACAGTCTCCAGACTGGTGATGACTGGACCTCGCATTGTCGTACTGGAAGTGATGCAGCCACTGGACTGACAACTCACTTCAGAATTGACAAATTTCATTAGTTGGAGATGTTTAAAACGTCCCCACAATTCTAGTAAAGTGTTATAGAGCTATTGTTTGGTCTTTTGAGATAAATAAACAGTTTGTCTTGTATGTGGCTGCAGTGACTGGATAATAATTGGTTTTAGCATATTGTATTTCGTGAAATTGACCTCCATACTAACACAGTGAGGCTTGTTTTTAAATGGAAGATAAATCCCAGTGGTGATGGAATACGAACTTTTGGCCATCCGGCAGCTGCTTCGCTCCCCGACACCACTTCCGCCCTTTTGTTGCCGCCATTTTGGATCGCAAGCAGGCTCACATTTTGGACACCACAACACAAGCTAGCAGACTGCTCTTATCACTGCTGCACAATTGCACAGGGAACACTGGGTGGTGCTGGCAAACGCACTTCCTAGAGAACGACCAAGAGGTGTGCGCCGGGACCCTTCTTTTGCTTTTTTCAAGCCTCAGCGGTGGGTTTGCTGCTGCCGAAACAGATGTCGCAGCTAAGGAGCTAGTTAGCTAGCTGAGGAGCAGGGCATCTGTACCGGCTCCGAGGAGACCGAACATCACCAGCAGCGCGGCGGGCCGACACCGTCTTTAGTTCGCCCTTAATGCGCTGGGCCAGTCAACGTGAAGGCTAATATTGCTGCCGTATTTGAAGGTAAGTGGAGAAAATGGCGACAGTTTGGTGCTAAAAGCGGGCAAAACAATAGCGACAGGAGCGACGCTTAGCGCTCGCGCCAGGCGGTGCGCGAGCGGACCGACAGGGGCGGCGGGCTCGCGCGTCAGCACGAGCGCTCTGTGCTAACAGCGCGAGCCGCCGCGTCGCGACTCCCGAGCCCCGGATGCTTTGTTCGTGGAAGTGCGCGGCGGATCGAGGCGCTCGCTTCAACTTTTATTATTTGTTTGAATTGTCCACGAAGCCCTCCTTAAAATGAGTAAAGTCACATTTGAGGCATGGCCGCCCGCCAGCACCGGGCCTGTTGGGAAATCAGAGCCTGGTCATCGATACCGTTAACCTCTCATCAATAATCTGGTGCACGATGTGTTGGGAGCGTTGGAAGGGCGTGTCTCCTGTCAGTGAATTAGGGCCGCGAGTATGATAACGCTGATGTGTTTATCAAGAGTTTTTCTTGCTGTGATTTCACCGAGTAAACTTTTTTTTTTTAATGATCCCATTTGTTCATTAGGAGAGATGTATCAACTCCCAGTAAATAATCTGTCCAAAATCAGGAGAGCCAGGAAACAAGTGAAAAAAGCACTTGGAGACATTGGGTTGGAGTTCTGCAAGGAGGCTGCAGAGGTGAGGTTTTATTTTGTTTGTTTGTTGTTTTAAATATTGAGGCATGATACTAAGGAAACTAAAATCTAGAGCTACCAGAGCAACATATTCAGGGATGTTCAAATAAGAATATTCTTAGGAACAGTTGTGTAAAAAGCACAATCTACAGCATAATTTAAAAATCCAATTTTCAAAAAAAGATATTTCAAGTTGTAAGATGCGCCATGTCAAGTGTGTACAATACATGATATTCATCAGAGTCTTTAATATTTCCAGTCCTGTCTTGTTTATATAAGTGTGGTTTATATAGTGCATTTTCAAAACAAAGAGGATACCAAAGTGTTGAACACATAAAAAAAACCCAATGAGATGAATATAAAAGAAAACGGTGCAGAAATATGTGCAGACAAGAACATTGAAGCATGCTCATGTTTAATTGTATGTTTGGTTTTGAGTATTAAAAATCAAGCCTTATTTATGTTTTACAACCCTAATGGATAATTCATATTCCTGTTAAACAGACTTGCTGTAACTTTCTGACCCAACACAGTTTGACAAAAGGCAGAAAATGTTTCAGTATTGTCAAACGGGTCAGATCGTCTGACAATGCTTCACAATTAGTTTAATCATGTCAAACTGTGCAATTATATAACCCCAAAAAATCATCAATTTAATTTGATTTTGTAGAAATGTAATTTTTAAAAACCTTTTAAGAAATGATTGGACAAATCTTTAATTTTTTGGATATATTTATATTTCTTTTTATTTGTAAGCTTGTGTTTGTGTTGAGAAAAGCAGATTTCTAAATAATTGTTTTTTTATTTTATCCTTTGTAACTAAGCACTTAAACATGTACAATGTGTTTATTATGTAGAAATTGCAATCGCAAATTGAAATATTATTCCAGTTAATCACATTATGAATGTTTCATCACATTGAGCAGCCGTTTTTGGAATTAATATGTGATTTGCAATTTCTTTCCTTTAGGAATTCAAAGAATTTTGCCCAAATGACCAATTGGTAAAGGGCACTCTATGCCTAGATATCTGCGCATGGGATCCATCATATTCAAAAACACAGGTAAAT
>CAESWR010001429.1:30589-43844 GCA_903171835.1 Mullus surmuletus | reverse complement strand
CATGAAGTAAAGTATTTTCTAATCTATGAATAATGAATTGGTATGTTCCCAAAAACCAACATTATGAATGATCCTGATAGCGCGTTTTTGTAGAATGAGTAATGGCTGTAAGAACTGATGTATGCGTTTCCCCAAACCTCTGTGCAATAACTTAAGTATGGTGATACTAGTGAACAGTACAGAATGTGGAGAGACCTGTGATTGAGAAAGAGCTTTGTCTTGGCTAGGACTGAGATGCCTCTCGATAATCTATTGTGAATATGTTTCATAAATAAGATTTCCAGCAAATTTTGTCGTCTATAATAACCCCAAGAGACTTGATTTTTGTGAACCATTTCAATGCTAACACCCTCAATATGCACCCATACTTGACAGTTGTTGTTTTTTTTGTTTTGCTTACATTCAATGACAGCATGTTGATATCAAACCATATATTTATTTTGCTGAGTTCGGATGACATTACGTTCAAAAGATGCTGTAAATTATCACCACACCCCAGGATATTTCTGTCATCAACAAATAATATACATTTCAATAACTGGGATGTCCTGCATATGTCCATTATTTAGATTATGAATAGTTTTGGTCCTAGCACTGATCCCTGGGGTACACCACACACAATGTTCAAACATCAAGACTGAAATTCTCCCAATTTCCCAAACTGTCTCCTGATTTTTAGATAGCTTCTGACCCACTCTGATGCCACTCCCATAATTCCATACCGCTCCAGATTATTGATTAATACATCATGATTAACAGTATCAAATGCTTTTTCTAAATCAAGGAACACACCAGCAGCATATTTCTTATTGTCAATAGCGCTTGTAAGTTCCTCAATGAGTTCTGTTAAAGCCAGAGAAGTGAACCGATTTGACTTAAATCTGTACTGACTGTCTGATAGTGATTTGTGTTTATCTATAAAATGATCTAACCTGTTATTATAGAGTTTTTCTAGGATTTTTAAGAATTGTGGGAGACAGGGAAACAGGCCTGTAGTTTGAGAGGTTTGTTTATCTCCAGGGAGAAGTTGTGTTTATCTCTAGAGAAGTTGTCTTCGCTCCCACAAATGCACGTTATCTCTCCACTGCAGGGCTCTCGGTTTTACATCCTGTGCCCCAGCCGTTGGAGGGGAACGTGCAGCTGCTGCGCTTCAGGTTGACCTCTAGGTGGTGCTTGCGCTCCACGACTCCACATCATAACAGCACAACTATGCTCAGAATTTATTTTTCACAGAGGGATATCAGCCTTGTGCTGGTCATGGTTTAATTACTGAGGATTGAATCAACAAAACAACAATGAAAAAACAATCACAGCGAGCGCTTGATCTCTGTCTTCGATCTGTGTCCCACACTGTGAAAATAAGAGGCTACGTTTGAAATGAGACCTGTTTTTGTAATCTCCACTCCCTCCTAACAGTGCTTGTGAGGACAGAGACAAATGATGAGCAGGAGACAGAAGAGGCTGCCAACGGATGGCCCTGTGAGTCAAATGGAGCAGCCCTGTGGTTGCTAATCTGTCCCTGTCATTTGTTGCCATTTCCCCAGAGCATAGCTGGCAGCGGCGGCAGATAAACAGATGAAGACGTGATGGAAAAGAATATAAATTATGAACCGACCTGCCAATGTGGTGTGTTTTTTTTTCTTCTTCCCCTGTTCCACATAGTTGAGTTACATCACTCAGGCCTATGCTTTATGAGTGTTCTCACTGGCTCTGGCGATTTTATAGTTGATCTTCTTTTGTATGATGGAGAGTTTAGCACATATTACAGGTATTCTACGGTTGGTTTTAAAGTAAAGATTGCTCAAACTATGACAGCAAACAAACAAAGCAACTTTCTTTGACCCAATCCATATCACTACCTATTGATATTACTCAAAACACACCTTCTGGTCTGTCAGGTGATGTCAAATAAATACTTTTTAAAAAATGTATTGTTTTAGAAACTTAAGTTTATATGTATTTATATATTTAAATATGCCGGAAGTACACAGAGTGCCCCTCGATGGCTAACTGACAGGGGGTGTGAGAGTGGTGATGCCAGCAGCAGGTGGATGGTGTGGGGGTCTGTGGCCTCAGTGATAACTTATCAGTCATCCCCCAGTTCTGAGTGAGTAACCCCAGCCCATTAAATACACACAAACACACGACACACACACTGACAACTGAAGGCCTTGAAAATGAGTGCGCAAGTTGCTCCAAACTTTTAGCAACGGACCTTCTCATAAATAATCTTGACACTTGAAAAGGTTCCTGGTGATGTAGTAACACTACATCTGACATTTCTTTTTAATCCTTGGTTTATTGTTTTGTAGATAGGGAACAAATGGAAATCAGTGGAATGTTTCCGAGGACATTCAATTATGGGTAAAAATAACATTTACACCCCAGCACTTAAGAAAACTTTCTTGACACAAAACAGGAAAAACAGCGAAAATATATATTCACAACAAACAAGTGGAAATCTATATCTTAATGTATAGTAATGTGGAATAATCTATGCTGATAATCCAGGGAAATTATTTATATGTTATAATATGCACTGTATCAATCAAGGCCAAATTTCAGTCAATAAACAAATTAGAAATAATACATTTTATTTCTGAGTGCCTTTAAAAACACTCAAGGTCACTTTACAAGCAAAAATGAAAGACAATTTATTCAGATAAGACAGTTGAAAAAAGACTACATAGACATTTTTTAAACGTTCAAATGTTAAATGATTACACAAAATTCAAAATGATTGGATTGCTGCCATTATTGTGTGTAATAAAAGTAAACTAATAATTATCACAGTCAGTCAAAAATGTACATGCCTGTTCAAAACAGCAAAGTTATGGCAGATATTTACGCTAAATGGTGTGAAAGATTCTGGGAAAGTTCATGATGAGGACAACCTTGTCTATAAAAACCATGACATAAACAAAATTTCACTCCAGGGTGTTGTAATGCCCCGTCTCTCTTCTGCTTTTTGGGGTTTCTGTGCAAACACCTGTAGTGAGCTGCGAAGTCACGAGAGACATCATCATTTATGAAGCATTGCTTGACTTACTCATCATAATGTTGCAATGACTTATTCGTATCAGCTCGTGTCTTCAAAACAGACCACCTATGTTGGTACTTGCCCACTGCATCTTCGGGAATGCGATTAGCGAGCAACGTTTTGGATGATAAAATGACTTTTGTTGCCTACGCAGCTGCAAGAGTTTTTCTTGATGAGTTGTAATGGTACAAATTGTCTTCAGCATCATTAATAAAAGGGGTTTTCCTTTGCATTATTGTTAAAGACAAACCTTTTGTCAGTTTATCAAATAAAAGCCACTTTGAGAACCTTGGTGGATCTTATGACCATCTCCATGCAGAGTTTTGACTCCTGCTTTCAGGAAGGAGGTTTACTATCCAAAATCAAATCGATTTGAAATATTCAATAAAGTGCTTGCTGTCTTGATTTCTATTTTCACATTTCCCTCTGGAGCAATAATGTCAAGTTTTTCTGCGGCCTCTGAACACTGCAGTCAAGCATAACCTTAATTTGAATAAACAAACTGTTGCAATGAATGAAAAAGAAGAGACACAAACTTTATTTGTGTGTTATTGGACTTAAACACCATGCCAGTCAACCACGGGCAGCACAACACTGGACACAAGTGTTCTACTTCCGTTGAATGTTTGTTACTTCTGTGGCGTGTCGTATTTGCATAAACTGCTACGTTCAATTACACTGTCAAAGTGGAGCGCTGAACGCACAATGAGGCTATTATACCTGAGCATGTGTGTGTGTGTGTGGTGGTGGTGTGTGTGTGGGGGGGTGTCAGCTCATGGT
This sequence comes from Mullus surmuletus, assembly GCA_903171835.1. Classification (NCBI taxonomy): domain Eukaryota; kingdom Metazoa; phylum Chordata; class Actinopteri; order Syngnathiformes; family Mullidae; genus Mullus; species Mullus surmuletus. The sequence goes on along the minus strand of CAESWR010001429.1, from coordinate 40,024 downwards.
GTTGAATGGGTGAAGTGAGAATTCAAATTAAATCAAAACAATAGACGTGACCAGGCTCAGCAGATGTCACACATTTTATTGTATTTTTTTTTCTGTAGCTTTTCCATTTCATGTCAAACATCAATTCTGCATTGATTTCACATTATTATCACAAGAGAGGGAATATCTTGCAGCAAGATCCAATTTTGCTTCTTATGTACATTGGAGACAATTTCTTTGTTTCAATAAACCTTTAACAAGCTTAAAGAGAGATTCCCTCTTTTGAATAGAACGAAAATAAACAGAAAACTTCATTCAGATTCATCCAGTGTAAAACACACATATGTACAAATCCACACAAGTAACTGACAAGCAAACAAATGTGCCGATTCCTAAATATACAAAGCGTCAATGATGAGAATTGTGTCCCTGCTGTCACACCAGAGTGGGCACCATGCCAGTGTTGAGGTGATGGGTGTAAGGTAAGGTGGCCGAGGGGTGCAGGGGCGACGGCGTTGGGATGAGATGCGGCGTGTGGCTGTAGGACAGGAGGCTCCCGGGGCCAATGGAGAAGGGCCCGCCATTGTCCTCCAGGGCAGGCAGCTGAGTCATGTCGGGGAATGTATCCAACATGGCTGCCTTCTTGCTCTTCTTGTTCTTGTTTGACACTTTCCTGTTGCGAGTTTGAATGCCGTCTTTCTTCATGGTGAGGGGCCGGTTCACCTGTGGGTAAATGGTTTTAATGTTTGTTATCCAGCTGAGGAAAACTGGGTGAAATGATTGTGATGTGGAAACTTGATGTACCATGGCTGAATTACTCACATTGTGCAGTTTGAAGTAGAGTCCACAGGCGTTACACACCGGCTCCCCGTTGGCGTTGCGTCTCCACAGTGTTGTCGTGCTTGTGTGACAGTTGGCACACAGAGTACCGGCCCGCTTGCTGACAATCTGACACAGAAAATCATTGAAACGCCCTTCAAATTGTAGTTAATGGAAGGTTTTTCATTGATATATGGGTATCCTATCATATCATATCATATCATATCATATCATATCATATTGTATAGTATCGTATCGTATTGTATCGTATCCTACCGTATCATATCTTATTCTATCCTATCGTACCCTACAGTATCCTATCCTATCCTACCGTATCCTATCCTATCCTATCAATTCATATAAAGAGCATAGATAAATAAATAAACCAAAAGATGTCATACCAGTCTCTTCTTGGGCCGGATCAGAGGTCTGTTTTGGCCATTCATCTTGTGGTACAGTCCACAGGCGTTACACAGGTAGTGGCCTGTACCATCCCGGCGCCACAGAGGGGTGGCTGTGGCTCCACAGTTAACACACTCTCTGGCCTCTGCATGGTGAAAAATCCCCAAACTAACATCAAATCACTCTTACCGCACGGTTTAATGTTCAAAGGTCAAATACTTCCCAATCAAATGTCTTGCCCACTAGTAGGTTCTGAAAGTTGCTAATGCTAACCAAGAACAAATAACGCAAAATAACGAAACGTAACATGACTCAATGTAAAGGAAACATGCAGTGTACCAAAAAATGTAACAGTAAATATGACATGCAGATACCTGGAGTGGATATCCTCATTTTGTTACGAAGTTTTGGGGAGTAGGAGGGGCTGATCCAACCCCCGGGGCTGGAGTAGAGGGCGGCTGAGCCGTACTCCTGAGGGACGGTCATGTACGAGCTGTAGGGGCTCAGCATGTGTGGATGGGAGTGGGTCGACGGCGTGTACACGCTCCCAACCGCTGGGGTGAGATTGAGAAAACTGCCGTTGGAGCCCGACCCTGCGAGTGGGCTCATGCGCTCTGCCTTGAGGGCCTCCTGGAGCTGCGGGCTCTCCCGGCCCTCCCTGCCGGGGGAGGAGTACCCCTCTCTGGAGGTGGTGAAGGAGGACGAGGTGAGGCCGGGGCTGTATAGGGAGGCCGGGGTGTGCGAGTGCAGCGTGGTCTTAGTCAGGGGGCTGCCGCTCCAGGTGGAGGCCGAGGGGTTGTAGGGCGAGCTCAGCGAGTGGCTGCTCGGCCCATCCAGCAGCTGGAGGTTGCTGAGGAGGCCTGGAGAGGTGAACACCTGCCGGACTTTGGGCAGAAGAAAGGTTTTTTTAGTACCGCGATGAGCAGTACAGCCATGAGTGTGAGCAGGTGACCGTGGATGGGGGCACTTACCCGAGCTGTGTCGGTAAGTGGACGGCACTCGGCTGTGGCTCGGGTTGGAGAAGAAGGAGGGCAGGCCGCTGTAGTCTGTGTCTTGGCTGGAGAAGAAGGAGTCTCCATCCTCGCCTGGAGCCAGCAGGCTGGAGTCGGCGGGGAAACCTGCCAGGGGATCTGAGCTCAGCAGGGCCGGAGACACCCAGTGAGACTGCTCTGAGTCGTCCATGCTGATGTCTTCGGTCTGGGCCCGGCTGTGTGCGGGAACATGGACAAATCAACCATGTGCTTGAGTTAGACCCCTCAGGTTTAATTTTTTTGAAATTTTGTTTTTTTTGGCTCACAGCGGAAAAGGCACGCAGTAATCTAGAGCTGTGTGATTTACTTTGATTGAGGCTGAAAACTTTATCTGTGTGCTCTCCGCTTAATGACAACCAGTGTCACTTGTAGTTATCAGTGACAGCATCTCTAAACACCAGACTTCTTCAAACTTCCTTTTCTAGGATCCTCATTTGACTGTGGCTGAAAGTAAAAACTAAAAATAACCGGGTCTATAAATGTAGTGATATACAACCAGTGATCAAACGGTTACAAGTGGCCTTTAGGCACAAGGTGTGCCAGCTATAAAAAATGCAAAGATCTGCCCTTGGGGAGACATCGCCGGATGGACAGAGCCACAGCCACGACCACGGCTTGTTTTTGACACGCAGATTTGAGAGTAAATAAATGGAAACAAAATTTGGCTGTCAAATATTTTGGGAGATGCCAAGTAAAAACTCTCCTTTATTCAGTAAGAGCCACAACTGGTTAGACTGAGGCCGCAGCACAAGGACCGTCACATCCTCTTAAGAAAGTGACAATTTCGCCTTAAAAAAAAATCAGAAGGTGAAACAAACGGCGTAGAGCTAAATGTTATGATGCATCATGGTGTGAAATGAAGGATAATGCTGTTCTCATCCATATCTTTAGAGGAAGGAGAAGGGACTGATAGCATCTGATAAAGTCTGAGAAAATCTGATATACGTCATCATTATAAGGCTAAATATATCCAGCACCGCTGACACACAAGCCTAATCTCATCTGATTAATAGAAATCTGCCCGACTCGAAACGTGACGTGAATATGGGGCAGCGGGATGCGAAACTGCATAACTAAATTCACTAAAAACAATCCAAAATTAAACTTCAATAGCATACCAATTATATAAGGATAATATAATTGGATTCATTAAATTAATCACTGAAGTGGAGGGATACATGTGTAGAAGTTACTCCTTTTTTTTGTCATTCCCACTTTCAAAATAAAAGCATTCAAACTTGGAGGACCTGCACACAAATCAGTTTAAATAGGTAAATAACAAATCCGTTTAGAATGTGAGGGCTTTTAAAAGCAAACAGCACTACATTTGCTCATAGCAGTATCGTGTGTCCCCCCAAAACCAATTTACCCCTCAAGGTGTTGTCTCGGTGACCCTCGACACCATCACCAGAGGAGGCTTCAAAAACACAAAGAGTCGCCGTGTTGCACTGCCATCTAACGAGAGCTGAGGGGTCACGTACCTGAGACGAAGATGAGGCCGTCGAGCAGAGCAAGACTCAGGTGAGTTCGTAACAGTTCGATGAGTTTGTGGGCGAGTGAAAAAAGGTGGCGCGGCGGCTCGACCGTTTGCCCCCCCTCTTACAGTGATGACTAGATGAACAACTTCTCCAACCAACAGCCAAGTTCAGGCCGAGAGACGGTCCGTGGGAGGGGTCGGGGACAACTGTTTTGAAAGACACACCTCTTTGACCCAACATGTAGGATGTAAGGGCGAGGAAAAAAAATGAAAAGCATACGCCCACTGCTGAATGTGTCAAAATAATCTGCAAAGGCTTTTCCAAAAGTGTGTCTCATCAGCACCTGGAGAAAGGGAAGGTGTCAGGTCTCATCTAGGCGCTTCCTGTATGACTGTCAATCATTTCCTCAGAAGCACAAAAAATATGCATCCTATTAGAAGACTGATAAAATTATAAAAAACCGAAAGGCACAATAACAACAGGATGTGAGTCGGCATGCAGCGACAGGGACCCTTTCTCTGCTGCTGAAACCTGCATTCAGGCCCCTGATAAGAGCCGGGGCCCACATGGAAGAAGACATTTGAACAAAGCAAATATAAAATGCAAAGACCCAATTTTGTTGTGGTCCTGTGAAGCTTAAGCGTTGGAACACAGTAATGCAAAGCGAAGGGAGCGCCGCAATCATGGAGCGAGATACGGTCGGGACACAGCGTGGCAGCGCACAAGCCCGGCACTGTCCCTGGTCATTTGATAGTCAAAGTAGCTCCACAACTTTCCTCTCGCTTTGTTCATTTACAGTTTTCAGGGAAATCAGGGGAGGGATAAAAACAGCAGGTAGAATAGCTCAAGCTTTTTTTTCTTCTTCTAATTTTTAATACTGGACCGTTTCCTGCCACTGAAAAGTGGCTCCGCCGGATTAAAATGATGTCATAAAGCTGTGCGGGGCAGTTAGGCCAGATGCAAATCAACATTTCATGGAAGTTGGTGACTTTTTTTTCATTGTTTCCTTTAGATTTTCTCTATAAAACTTATGCTTGGGCGGGAAATTCTCCTCAGGTCAGCAGGGTCACATGAGTGTGAAATCCCCTCATCGAGGCTGAAGGTACGCGGAGGCTCAACAAGTGGATTTAGAAACCTGTTAATTGTGTGCATTTAAAATTTGAAAAAGGTGGAAGTTGAACATGAGAGATGGAAGGTTTTCATTATTGTTGGCATCAACTTACCTTTAGGTAATATTACTATTATTCTATTTTATTTTGTTTTTTGTCATTTCATGTTATTTTGTTTTCATTATAATTTGTATTATTATTTGTTTCTGCTGTTTTGGACATATGTGTATACAAAGGTATATATTCTTAGGTGAGTATTATCTTATTTGATTTCAATCTTATTTTTATTATATATTTCTTTTATCTTTTATCCTTATTTTTTCTACCATTTTTACACTACCAAGTTTGATGTATATTACATTTTTCATATCACTAAAAACTGTCCATGTGGAAATACATAATTTTCTTTGATTTTAATCGTAGAGAGTAGCATTATAAACTGTGTGTGGCTTTTCCAATTATATGCTTGAATTTCTTGCTTTATCACCATGAAAATAACTTGTTAAAGTGTGATCTTGATTCAAAAAATATATTTTTCTTTTTTTTTTTTTTACCACTGAGGAAGTTTTGTGATGCCAAAAATCCAGCCTAGGGCTTATTCGCATTTATATTTACACATTAGAACTCCACTAAACAACAGTGGTAAGTTCATCCCCATAAATAGTGACAGAGAGGCTGTAGGGAAGTGACAAGACGCACAACTGCTTGTTTTATTTTAACGCTGGTCTACGGGGACTGTGACCGCGTGGTTAACTCTGTTGCATCGCTTCGTTTGGGACTCAGGTAGCCCGCGACCTGCGCATGATGGAGGAACACAGCTCGCTGTGAACTGGGATAAAAGAGGGAAAAGTGGAAGAACTGGAGTGTGACACTGATAAATATAAAAGCTTTTATTTGTTGTAATGCCTCGGCCCACATGGGAACTTTTAGCAACCAAAAAATTAGTATTTTGAGCCGAGAAGTGTGCTGCAGCTGCAGCCGTGTGAGTGTGTGTGTGTGTGTCATTTTGAGAGTGAATTCAGAGAGTGAGATGAGGTCTCTGTGGCAGCGTGGACAGCTGGGCAGGGATGTGGCTGCTGCCGCTGTATGAGCGGGCTGCTCGGCACTGATAAGAGGTTATCAAGATGAAAGGAGGAGGCCAGGAATTACAGGCCCACCGCTCGCTCTCGTACAGCACCACCGACGTTTACACAGACCCACAGGACATTGCAGCATGTCTGTGGTCGTCATTCTGAATGACTGTGAATGAATGTGAATGTGCTGTTGCTTCCAAAGTCACACACAAACACCCGCAAACATCCATGTCGGGTCTGTTGGCCACATCATCTCTGCAGAGGGTTGATGGGCAGTTGCAGTGGTGCCATGCAGGTACGTGTGTGTGTACCTGCATCAAATGGCGAGCGGATGGTGTTGTGTGTGTGTGTATGTGTGTGTTGTGTTGTGTGTATCACCAGTGGATTTTGCTTTCTAATTCCCAAGAAACAGACTTCTGTGAAGGCGGTGGTCTTATCTCTGCCACGCAGGGACAGTGTCATATCCAAGAGAGCGCGCGCACTCACTCACACACACATACACACAGTTGTTATTTAGTTTAACTGTTGTGTTGTAGGAACATACGTCAATAAAGCTGTTATGTTATTGGTACATGACTGCTCTGTTGCGCGCATGTGTGTGTGTGTGTGCATGCTAAGTGTGCATGCGCGTGTGCATGTGTGACAAGATTGAGTCGTCGCCATCAGTCTCTATCATCCACCCAAACTGATCAATGAGGCATCATATCATACATGTTTATTCCCATGATTTAGTGCAATCTCAGTATTCTGCTGTGGCCTTTTCAAAGGAAGGCCCGTCCACACACACTCGTTTGATTCTCAGTTTCAAATACATTTTTATTATTGTGAAAATTACTACTTTAATCTTTTGTTCTGTGTCATGTTTTCTGGATCCGTTTCTGAATTTATTTTTATTTCATCATTCACTGATTATCTCTATTCATCATTTGACATTATGTTACCATTACACAGAAGTTCATGTGAGGGTTTATATCACCTTTGGCGTGACCGAGGATCATATAAAGCTTTACAGTCTGCAGATCATCGTAAACATTGATTCTTTTGAAAGTTTGGCGTAACATGTTTTATACATTCATATATAGAATAAGCCTAAAATGCCCAAACACTATGCCACATGGCACATTTTTTATTTGATGCTGGTATTTTGTTTCCAATTTGAGAGCATTGTGACATTGTGTACATTAAATATTCAATATATTTTATGTTTTTGATTCAGTTTATTGGCATCGCTCATTTATTCACTCCTGTTACGTCCTGAGTGAACTGAAGCTCTGAACTGATGAGATGTCTTTGCATCATGTTTTTGGGATATAAGAGATGTTGTTTTTTACTCTATTGGACAGACTCGCTGTGATATTTGAGTATTACAGTACTAATGAGTTCAACAGCTATGAATGGAAGAGATGACCAACACTTAAAAGCTAACTCACATTAACTACAGACTGATGGAAATGATTCTTGAACTTGAGCATTTGATGGAGCGAAGAAGCCTAAACAGTTTCTTGCAACTGTTCAGTGAGACATCAGCAGACCTGTAACAGTACTACTCTAATATTCAGTATGCCCGAAGTGTACAGAACAAAGCATAGTAGAATGTTATTCGGTATTCAGAGTATGTGAAATGTTGTGTACTGAAAGTACCTGGATGACCTACTACAGCCGCTTGGATTTTGCAGTATATGGCCCTTCTTGTGCCCGATGCCTGAGACGGGCAAAGCAACACTCAAGATGCATGGGAGTACTATGCCCCAAAAGTATTATGCACACTGCATACAATAGAAAGTATTTTCTCAGACAGACGCAGTATATACGATTAATAAGAAGGTCCCACCACCTGACAGACTGGCAGCACACCTCAAGTCTACACTGCCCTCTAGTGGGAACAACCCAGTACACTAAAGGTTCACTGTACTAAAATTTACTATACCAAATATCGATGTCATTGATCAAACAGGGTGGGGGGGATTTGAGTATTTTACCTCAATATTTCATCTGATGTGTGTGTCTCCAAAGAACAAGCAGGAGAGACTTGACTGCACTTAAGTTCATGCTGCAGACCCACCAAATGTCTACAAGTTATTATGCAGTGACTTTTTATCATTATTATTATCTCTCATATGTGGCCCACGGACACAGACATGCCGCACTGAACTCTGCTATCACGTATCAGATATGGGGCAGTGGGCACGGGGGGCTTCCTGTGAGTTTGATCCTGTGTCCTGGAGAAGTAGGGGGGCTCCTGGACTTTGGAGAAGCTCAGGACTCTCCAAATAGATTAATCAGCAAATTTGTTAAACCTAAATGGTAGATAGATATATTAGATAGGTCGACTGTACACGGAAATGCTTCAAATCACTCTTTAAATCAGTTCAAATGGCACATTGCAGATTTTAATTTCGTTGTCTTCGTTGAGGACAAATGGAACCAAAAGGCCCACCTGTTGGGGGCTGTATTCAAAAAAATTCATATTCGCAAGATTTACTTAAATTAAATGATATATCACAGCTGCTGTAATACTGTGTGTAATTACATGTTCAACTGACGGTGTCTTTCTCATCCATGTGACCGAACAAGCACGAGAGAGCAGGGACACAAAATCTGTTTAACATGTTTATTTTTTTTGATGATAAAAGATACATTACTCCCCTACAGTACAAAAAACACACATTGGAAAATACAGGACATTTCCAGATAACCTGCAAACAGCCGAGAGAAACTCGCAACAAACTGTCAGTGCTGAGAGCAGCACTCGTCCCAGTGTGGGAGGGAAAGTTCAGAGACACCTCGGCACTGCTGATGATGACCTATCTAACGAGGGTGCAAAAAGAGTGACCCAGCAAAGGTACTGTGGAAGGAAAGGACACAATTGTATACCACATGGAGAGAGGAACAAACTCATTAAATGTTTTTTTTGTCGTTTTTTTCTTTTTCTTTTGAGAACCTTCAGCTTATGGTCTAACTTAAGGCATCACTACTAAAATACACTGCTTTTGCATGCATGTCTAGTTTTGTTCAACAGACACACCGACACGCACAAAAATTATGAATGCATATGAAGAGAAAGTTCGTTTTTTTCCAAGAAAGAAATCGGGAGAAACCACAAAACGGGGGAAAAAGCCGAGGCGCGAGCCAGAGAAAAAGGCGGCAGGCGACTCGACCTTGGCTCTCATCTTCCTGGCTGTTACCATCACATTTGAAAACTGCCCTTACAAAGTAGATATACACTCATGTCCAGTCACACACCTCCTCCCTGGCCTGTACAAGTTTGTATTGTAATGATCCTAGCAGTGATTCAGACTCCTACAGTGAACCAGCTTGACAGAAGCAAATCAGAACAATCAGGGAGACTATATATATATATATTTATATATATTTGTTTCTTTTATAAGTAAAGACACAAAAGGCAATCAAGAGATGACCAACATGTAAAAACAGTTTGTTACAGGTAATTATAGAAAAGGCCAAGATGTTTGTTTGTTGTTTTTTTTTGTCGTTTTGTTTTTATTCTTGCTCTATGAACGAACTAATTTACAAGTGGGTACAC
>CAESWR010001429.1:7280-29155 GCA_903171835.1 Mullus surmuletus | reverse complement strand
GTGCCTGGTCTTTTGGGGGCCGGTTTTGCAGAGGCGGCATCTTTGCCAGATTCTACAAAACAGGAAATTGGTTAAAACTTTCATCCTCCGGAGGTCCAAACTTCCTGACAATTTGTGGGTGTGTGCGTGTGTTGCGCGCTCACCCTGCAGCCATCGAACTTGGGTGGCGGGACCGTAGCCCTTCTCGTTGCGGGCGGCGATGCGGAAGATGATGGCGGGCTTGGTTGTGTAGTCGATGTGGGCGTTGGACAGGCTGGACGACTGCACAAGGCAAGAGGGGTTGGGTCCACAGTACACGCGCATGAAGGCGAGCTGGGCCGGGGTGGACGCCTTGGCCTCGGCCGTCTGGCTGCTCTGGATGGCCAGGTACACCGAGTACTCGATGATCTTCCCCGACGTCACGGAGGGCGGCTCCCAGGTCAGGTGGGCGCCGTCCGGACTCTGCAAGACAGTGAAGAAGCGAAGGTCACTCTCAAGGTTCCTGCGGCGGTGTGTGAAACCTTCAATGAAGAGACGAGTGGGGGGGGGGGGGTTACCTTGCTAATCTTAATGGCGCACGGTGCCCCAGGGAATCCCGGTAGACAAGTCTTAAAAGCGGAGATCTCTGAGAAAGTTCCACGACCGCAAGCGTTGATTCCAGCCACACGGAACTTGTACGCTGTCCCAGGCTGCAGCTCCATTTTCTTCATCTGGCTGTAATCTGGCATGATGCCAGAGTCGTCCTGCCGGGCAGAAGAAAGATTAGTCAAACTTCAACAAACGGTCACCTGGGCGTGAGCGGAAACGGCTGTGACACTCACGTCGCCTTGAGAGTCGTCCCCTGGCACGTAGAAGTGGGTGACGACCATATTTGTCACTTTTACGATTCCAACATCAAACCACTGGTTCTCCTTCTTTATGACGGGCTTCACCGGGGTGGGCTGGGGGGCTTGTTTCTGCACAGATAGAAAATAGCACACGGTCAACTACAAACACCTCATGTTCGTGATCTTATGATGACTTTGCATTCACAGTGACGCACCTCTCCCTCAATGCCATTGGCCACTTCAGCAAGAGCAGCTGCTGCTTGCAGCTTGGCCGGACTTGCCACCGTCACAGAGGGTGCAAATGTGCTTGATGGAGCGAGTGCTGTGGAAGGGAAGTTGAAGAAAAAAGGTCATTGGTTGAAATTTCAGCTTGAAAAACAACAGAGACTTGGGGGGTGAAAAAGGCCGTGTCTTACTCTCAGCAGTGGTACGGGGCAATAGCGACGCCACCGCACTCGTGACTGCAGCTGCCATCTCGTTGTGTCCGTTGCTTTCGACAGAGGGGTCGTTGAGGCTGTCTGCGGGGGCGAGACCCTCGGTAGGCAAGCTTGTGTCTACAGCGGCTTGCTGGGCGGCGGCCTGGGCCTCCTGTAGCTGCTGCTGCTGCTGGACAAGAGCTGCCAGCTCCTGCTGAGTCAACATGATGGGGATGGTGGTGGGTTGCTGGCTCTCCCCAGCTGCGTCGCCTTCACCTGTGAATACAGAGAGAGAAGATTCAAGTTAACGCGGACAAGGAAACGCATGAAAATACAATCAGAGGCAGATTCTGCGTGTGTGGAGAACTCACTCATGACGGCGTTCTGGGCGGCGGCCTGGAGGACGGCCTGGATCGCGAGCGCCTGAGCTTCTTCAGTCGCAGCTGCCTGAGCAGCAGCCTCTGCTGCTGCGGTCACCGCCAGCTCCTCGTCCGACAGCCCCGTGACCAAGAGCGTGGCCCCCTGCCCCTCAGACATGAGCTCCGAGGGAAGGTTGAGGGCCGTTGCTGCTGCTGCTTCTCCCTGATAAACATCAGAGCATTTTCATCATCACCATCAACGCCAATAAATCTTTTACACTCAATAATGTGCACAGGTTTACTGACTGCCAAAAACTGTTTTATCAGGCACTTCTTACCTCTGCTTGTGTCTCCATAGCTGAGGCACCTTCTTCTGCAGGTGCAACGTCTGCTGATGCAGATTCATCAGTCTGCATGGGTTCCTCTGTGGAGCTGGCAGTAGTACTTGCCCCTTCTGTGATTGATGAGATCGACTACAGGCGGAACACAGAGACAGTGGAAAAATAAAACGATTAAGATGTTTCTCTCCCTCAGATTGCATTTATCAGGCATGAAGTGTAATCATTCTAAATCAGTGCAGGACGTACAGGTACAGAGGGTCCAGGGGCGGGTGTAGACTGAGTGACAGTGGTGATGGCCCGGCCCTGGGTGGTGGTGGTGGTGGTGGTGGCGGCAGCCAGACCAGTTGTTGCAGTGGAGGGGGCTACTTCTGTGCTGCTGGTTCCTTCGGCTCCCTCCTCTGTCTGCTGGGCTGCTGGATAACAAAGACAGTCAGATCTGAGGTCAAATAAAAATACATTTACATCACATACTTGGTGCGATACAACCTCCACCACATGACAAGACCAAGTTAGCAGATCATCACCCTTGAGATTGACAGGATACCTATAAATCTATCTACAGATAAGTGAGCGTGTGTGTGTGTATGTACCTGTGCCTTCACCCGTCTCCATGTTGCAGGTGGCAGTAGTGGCTGTGTTGGTGGTCCCGGTCTCGTGTGTTTCACAGGGTGGGTTTGAGCAAACTCTCTGAACCACGCCGGCCGCTGTGCTGGTCTGGTCTCCTCCCATACTGGAGGTGGCCGTGGACGGGGTGTTGGTCGTCCCGGTCTCGTGGGTCTCACATGGTGGGTTGGAGCACACCCGCTGCACCGTGCTTGTCTGGCCGGTGTTCATGCTGGATGACGACTGGGTGGCTGTGTTGGTGGTGCCTGTAACGTGTGTCTCGCACGGTGGGTTGGAGCACAACTGCTGGACTCCGCCCATGCTGGCCGATGCCGTGGTGGCTGTGTTAGTTGTCCCGGTTTCGTGAGTCTCGCATGGTGGGTTGGAGCACACACGCATGGCGGAGATGTTCGACGATGCCGTTGTGGCCGTGTTGGTGGTTCCCGTTTCGTGAGTTTCACACGGCGGGTTGGAGCACACCTGCCCCGCTCCCATTGCTGCAGAGGAGGTGGTGGCCGTGTTGGTGGTTCCCGTTTCGTGGGTTTCGCAAGGCGGGTTGGAGCACACCTGCCCCGCCCCGATGGTGGCAGAGGAGGTGGTGGCTGTGTTGGTGGTTCCTGTTTCGTGGGTCTCACAGGGTGGGTTGGAGCACACCAATGTGACCGTTCCCGAACCATCTCCAGCTGCTCCTGCTTCAGACGAGCTGGGCTGCTCAGAGGTAGGAGATGCCAGGATGGAGACCGGGAGATCCTGCACTGGCTGGGCTTCTACACCGCTCGGAGTTGTGATCAGAGTCACCTGGGTGGGCTGGTTCTGCAGTGAGAAATGCACAACGTGTTCAGCAATGAAAAAAAAATAAAAGAGACATAAAAGACATACTCAATTATATGTTACATGGCAAAATGGACTGAGGCGGTGGATGGGTGCCATGTCTCACCTGCACTGTGATGGTTGAGGAGGGCAGCGTGGAGGTGGATGTCAAGCTGGTTTGAGCTGTGGACACTGTCATCGCAGACGGGCTGATGACCTGGCTGGAAAGGGTAGCAATGGTTCCCAGTGTGGTGATGGGGGTAACCAGAGAGGCATTGGAGCTGTCCACAGCGCCCCCTGCCAGGCTGGTGGAGACTGTGCCAGTCACCGTTCCAAGTGTGGTAACACCTAAAGTACAGAGTTGTAAAGGACACAACAAACAATGCTTCATTAACATTAGGATTTAACAATAAAAACCAAAAGCAGCAAAATCATATCATCATTCATACCAGTAGTTCCCTTGACAACCAGGGTGGTGACGGTGGGCTTGACGGCAGACACCGTCACTGGTGTGACGAGTCGAACACCCCCCACTGTGCTCATGGGAACAGTGCGCAAAATTGTCCCAGGCTGCCCAGGAGCGCCCTTTAAAACAACCTACAGACACACAAATGAAGGTCAGTCCCCTCCTGTGCAATGTAAACAATCATAAATGATGCAGAACTGGGATGCAGAAAGGACCGTTTACCTGCGTTAGGCCCTGCTGGCCAGCTGCAGTGGCGAGTTTGGGCACCGCTGTGATGATTTTACCAGGTGTTCCGGTGGTCATCACCTTAGTTGTGAGGATTGTGATCGGCGTCTTCATGCCGGCGCTGCTCGTTACACCTGCACAAACAGCACAACCGTCGGCGATCAGTTCAGGTCACTGTGGATATTGGTGTGTATTAAACTAAGTGTAAACGCAGACCTGTGGCTCCAGGTTGGGTCATGATGGCCGACATGGGGATGGTCTTAATTATTGTGGTGCCCTGCTTAGTGGTGGTAGGAGAGACCCCGCTGATGTTGAGTATAGTGGGCTTGTTTCCCGTGCCGCCTGCCTGGGAAGTGGTGATGATGGTGGTGGGTTTTCCGTCTGCTGACGTCACTAGCTTCAGAATGGTGCCGGCCGGGAGGGGACCCTTCGTCTGTATAGAGACACGAGTGTGAGGAGCGAGCCACCTGAACCAAGAAATCTGGTGCCTGTCTCAGAAGTTTTAACTTTTCCTGCACTTATGCAGATCGCTGACCTGTAGGATCTGTGTGAGAGGGTTAGTGGAAGCCTGGCCTGTGACAGCTGATGTCTGCACTGGTTTGGTTTGTACCACCGACATCATCTTGCCAAGGTTGGAGATCTGCCGAGATAGAAGAGAGACTCAAGATCATGAGTCACTAGAAAACATCGGACAACACAGGGAGTTCAGTGGAAAGCTAGACCACCAGCCCAGCGACTCTTTGAGCCATTCCATCTTAACAGCCACGCAGACCACCAACACCATACTTACTGTTTTCCTAGTAGATTTCTCCAACAGTCACTGTAGGCCAATCTTTCCTCCCCTCCCCAGTGTCAGAGAACATTGTTACAGTCTTATGACGAGGTGAAAAAGAAAAGGCACCCACCAGGTGTGGAAAAGCAACTCAAAGGACCCACAATTTACAGCATGCAAATGAAAGCATCAAGAGATCTCTTTAATATGAATCATTTTGTGCTGCCGGAGTCGCAGGGGTCCAGTTTTCTTACCAGAGTGCCACTGCTGCCCATTGTGAGGGGACTCTTGACCAGGGTGATCGTTTTGGTGACTCCTCCCACCACAGTGGTTACCACTTGGGCCTGCTGGGCCACTGTGACGGCTCCAGACTTGTGGACAGTGATGATGGGTCTGGTGGTGGTGGTGGGAGAGGATCCAGTTGCTGTGCCCACCTGGGCTGCAGCAGTCTTTAGCATTCGGGTTGCTGGATTGCTCACCTAAAAGAACAAGAATTATTCATCATCGTATTTTGAAATAATCAATTTTAACAACTGCACAGTAGTCAAGTTAAAAGTGAGGATTAGTTGATCTGTACCATGACTGGAGAAGCAACTTTCATGGTGGTCGTGCCTGGAGAAACGGCGACGGTTTTGAGAATGGTGGCGCCCGCGGGAACATTAAGAACTGTGCCTGCAGAAGAGGGCGGAATCTTCTGTGTAGCTGCCGCTGCAGCAGCTAAGGCTGCCATGCCGCTCATTTGAGGGCTACTTCCAATTGGCTGAAAACAGAAAAAATAAAATAAAATAAATACATTTGCTCAATTCACCACAAAAAACGTAATCCAAAATGTAAAACATGAATCTGCTAAACAGCCCGTACCGATCCTTGGGTAGTCTGGGCAGGCACAACCATTCGAACACCTGGAGGAAGTGATGTCACAGTGACAGGAGACTTCCCTGGCTGGCTAGGGCGAACTGTGACTACAGATGCGCCTGTGGCAGACTGCTGAGCTGCAACCTTTAACACAGCTGTAAGGTAGTGAAAACAAGGGATTAGACTCTATGCAAAACACTTGCACTGTTGTTGCTCTTTGTGGTGTAGCGTTCAGAAACGTTAGTGCAATAATACCAGTTTGTTGAAGGCTCTGAGCAGAGGGTGCTGCGGCAGCTGGTGCAGGGCTCTTTGGAGAGTGCAGGGGCTGCGAGGGGGTCGCGCTCATGGCTGGCGACGCCGCAGCTGGAGTCGCAGGGATGTCGTATTTCTGCAGCTGCAGCAAGTAGGTGTCAGCAGTGGAAACGGCACCCCAGCTCACCTCCAGAGAGTTTGTGTTGGCACGGACTAACTGAACCCTGGCGGGGGCATGTGGTCGCTCTGAGTGAGGGATGGAGAACAAAAATCAGTGACATAATTTGGAAAATAAATGACAGGGGAGCAACGGCATTAAACTAATGACACCATTACCTGTTTCCAGATACCACAGGTCTTTACAGCAAACTTGGTTGTTCCAAGCTTTGCGATAACCGTCACGGCCGCTCCAAACATACAGTCTAGAGTTGATGGCCACAGCACAGTGGCCAGCACGAGCCCTGGGGATGTTGTCTTCAAGAGTATCCATCAACACTGTCTCCCAACACATGGAGTCTACAAATACACAGAACAAAAATGAACAACACTGAAACTGAATTTACTCAAATGTATCCAAGTAAAACAGTAGCATGACAGACATACCGAGATTCAGGCAGGCAAGAGTGTTTGTGCACTTCCACTCTTTCTCATGTGTGGCCACTTTGACGTCATCCATTACCAAAGGAACCCATCCTCCAAAAACATACATCCTGAACAATGGAGAAAGTCATGACAGTGAGACGCTGCTACAAGAAGAGCCTTTCAAACACATTGGAGAGAAAAAGTCACTAGTCTAGACAACAAATGGAAAGCAGCTGTCTCACTTGTTCGTGATGGTAGTGGCAGAGTGAAGACTTCTGGGAAGTGGAGCCGTGCCACTCACTGAGGGCTTGTTCCATGTCAGGGTATCTGAGGATAGTGGCAATGCAGGGTGTGATACAAGTACACCACCAATGGCATGTAATCAGACAAATGAGCACAAGACTCCCAAGGAGGAACTATATTACATCTTTTAGCAGGATTGGGTCATTGCAATATTGGCAAATTTTCTCCTTCAGAAACCTACCAATGTCGAGAGTCCAAAGATCTCCGAGACGACAACCACTCATCCCTCCATAAATTATCAGGCGAGACTTTCTGCTAGTCTTTTCGGTGTATACCACTGCGGTGTGGCTCTCACGAGGGGGTGGAAGGACTCCGTATGTGATTGGTATGTCCCAACCAACAACACTGGAACCGGCGCGAAGTTCGAGTGTGTATAGATCATTTAGGTATCTGAGTAGGAAGAAAAACAGACATTGTTCACACTGATATTCCTTGTTGAAACAAAACAGATGTTTATTCTGGCGTCCTTCTGGCCACTCTTGGATAAACATTGTTACCTGGGAATGTTGTTTTTGGGGTCCTCGCTGTCATTGGCCAGTCCACCAAATAAATAGCATTTGTTTCCCACCAGAGAAAAGCTGTGGCCAAGACGAGGGCAAGGAGGGGGACCATTCTTGGGGTTTTTTGCTTTCAACTTTTTCCATTCCCATCTGCTGGCCTATTAATAGATAAAAAGGTCAAACATGATCAATTTTTCAATCCACCCAATGATGTTGTTTTTTCATTTATTTTTTTTAACTAACCCCCCCACCCCCCCCACCACCCGACAACAAAAAATTACCTGTAATTCATAGAGATCGTTGCTGTACTTTCCATACTCCACCATACCACCAAACACCAGCAATCGTGTGCCGTCACAGACAAAACCATAGGCAGCGCATCCGGGGGGAATATCGCCACGGACCGCTGGGATAAACCACTGGTTTGTTGCTGAAAATATAAAAATAAAATAAATAAAAACAACAGGTAAGCATTAAGCAACATATCCAGACAACAGCACAGTAATGTCATTATGCCATATAGTAAAAATATATTTCAAAATAAAATATTACATGGCTAAAGTTTTAAAAACTGCCCCTAAATAAACTATCTTACACATAAAAACAGGAAATGAAACTGTGTTTACAGTTAAGGGGTCGTACCGTAAACAAACGGAAATTGGCAGTACGAAATTGGGGCAGAGGAACTGCTTAAAACCAACCAGCATCATCCATTTTATTTTAGCCCGCCTTTTTTTACATGCAAGTCTCGCGCTCCTCCTGCAGAGGGCGCCAGACTGATCCGGACAACGATTGGTTCGGCCTACTGAGGCCTGTGCGCTGCATCCCCGATCCACCCGTGCAAATAAAGTTGCTCTCATTGTTTGGAATGTTTGGATGTTTGAGATGATCGTGTGAACATCAATTAAAACGAACAAACAGCGTCCGTCGCAGACAGCAGCCGGGGAACAACTTTCAAACACTCAAAGTTGGTCTCACCTGTGTTGTAAACGTGCAGCTCATCCACGATCCCTTCGTTCCCGCCGCCGAACACGACCATCAGCTCTTTGATGGCCACGGCTCGGTGCCCATGTCTGGGTCGGGGGACGGGACCGGACCATCCGAGGACCCGCTTCCACCGCGGCTGCAGAACCGACGCCGTGGTCCCAGACACGGCGGAACCAGGGGCAGACATGACTTCTGTGGAGAGGGGGGGGGAGACAATAAACACGCATCAGGAACCGAGCCTCGCCGCCAGAACTTCGCTCTAAAGTGCAGATGAAGCCTCGGTGAACTTCTACAAGCACAACAGTTAGCTTTGTTTCAGCCGCCGGAGCTGCACCGACAGAACTTCATCGGAGCCGCGGCTCTGGAGGGTCCAAACACGGCGGGTGGTTCGACGTGCATCTCCACGGCCGACTGCACGGTCCTTCCCAGCCACTCAGGTTCGGTCCCGGCTGTTTCTCACCATTGAATTCGGTCCATGGAAGCAGCCATCTTGCAGCCAAACAAACCCCGCTAACGCTGCTGCTGCTGCTGCTGCTGCTGCTGCCAGTCCGAAAAATGGCGGAAGCGAATCAAAAAGAACAATCCCCGACCCACCGCCGGCCAACTACACCTGCGAACCCGTGCAGCACAACACACACCGTCTCACCGAACCAGCTGTAGCCCCCCCGCTGCACACACACACACACACACACACAGAACCGCCGCGGGTTCGAGCAGCGCTCAGAGCCGTTAGCAAGAGTCGGCTGTTTTCATGCTGCTCTGGGAGTCGCCATGTTGTAGCTACCGACGTTAGCATTGTTAGCAGCGCCTCCGCCGCCTCTACCCGCTCCGGAACCTCCGCTACAGAACTACCCGAGCCGCTCACCGGGTTCTGGAGAGGAGATTCGACGTCCAACATCGAATCGCGCCGTGGAAACANNNNCCCCCCCTCCCAGTACCTTCAGTTAGCCGTTAGCTCCGTTAGCACTAGCGGCTAGCCGCTCGCGCTAGCTAGCGCCTAGCCGCTCGAGCTAGCTAGCACCGAAGCTAACCGCGTTAGCATCCCCACTGGCATCTGTCAAAGCGTCGCCCGATTTCACAATTAAATGCACCGCGATTTCCCGGCTCCCCGCCGTGCATCACCCACCTGGAGCCGGCCGCGCTGCGACGACGCCGGCGGAACGCAGCTAAACGCGGCAAAATGGCACAAACGTAGTGTTATTATGTTTCATGCCGCCTGTGGAAGCGGCCATCTTTCCGACGCTCGGCCTGCTGCCGGAGCTCCCTCAAGAAAAATGGCCGGGCGCCGCGCCACAACAAAACCCCGCTAACTAAGCATCGCGGAGCCCCCCGCGCCCCGCACTCACCTCTTCAGGTGCAGGGGTTGCAAAAGCACGGTTGGCTGGTCGAATCTCGCGGCAGTAATCCAGATTCATTCGATGGGCGAAGAAGTATTCCCTCTCATGCCTGCCTGGAAGCTGCCATCTTCTTGACAACCAGAGGCGGAGGAAAATGGCAGAGAGTTGGCGTCACCCAAAGCAAACATGGCGGCGCGCTCCGACTCGATCCCCCCCCCGCCCCCCCCCCCAAACACACACACACACACAATATTTTTTTATTGGCGCCCGCGGGAATCGATGAATGATAACGTGCGGCGACGTGTTGCGGGGACGCGGTGAAATCCACGCGTGGAGGATTTATTGTGACTTTTGGGCAAATTACAACAAGTTGTGTGACAGCGCTGGGCTTATTGTCCCATAGTAAAGATGGCGGCAGCCCACAAGCAAGCTATTTTATTTGAATTATTGACAGGGGTGCTGGTTGTATTCCCCCCCCCCCCCTCGAGCCCTCCGATTATGAACAATAACAGTATTTAGACGCTAATTAACAATGTGAGCGAGCACGAGTTGGAAGTGGCCACGCCCACAGCCAGCAGCAGCCCTGCCCTCCACTCACTCCAGGCTCTCACCTCCACCACCAACAATAGGACTTTAAACACTCATTGCAAACCCTAAATACAAGGGAAACACGTGCATTGCTCTCAATATTATAATACTTATTCAGAAAATAAATGTCAAAGTTGTCTTTTTTCTAATTATGTTCTAGATAGACTATACTACTATACTAATCTATAAATAATTCAATCAATCAGTGATTTGTGTATGTACTTAAATGTAAAGTGGTTAGTACTTTGGGACAGGGCCGGGGCTCGAGGTGACAACCAGTAACAACACAGAAATGAAATAATTGACAGAAAAATAGGTAGCAAGATAGATTTACACACCAAAACACTGCTTCTTCATCTCTCCTCTCTTCTCCAATCACATCTTTTAAAGGACACTCAAAAAACTACAGAACATATTTTAGCTTTTGAACTGTAAATAGTTTAACTTATTAAACTCATCATATTTATTGTTTGATACAGCACGTGTTTGAACATTTTTTTCTTTTTATGAACTTTCCCTCCTGCCTATCATAGACTTTATGCTCTGTTATCCAAGTGATTTTATGCAGGGCTACGTATGTATGTGTCTTATTCTTTATACAAATGCCTTTCAATTGCCTTGGTTTAAAGTTAAAATTGTTCTATTCTTGGTTTTGAAGGGCGTACGTAAATGAGAATATGTCCCTATGTGACATGGAAACTTTTACACACGTCTTTATTTGACTCGGTTCCCCAGGTGACATGTTTCCCCTCGAGGTGGAGACTGTTTTCTCATTATTCTTATGTCAGTGCTTGTGATTGAGCTTGATTTCAACCTCTTACTCTTGCTTGATCTTTTGCTATAATTAAGTGTTGTGCTGTTATATGTTGTAGTTGTTACTTCGTTATAGTTCATCATGTGTCGATTTTGAAATACATGAAATATTCTCAAAATGCCCACGTGTCAGACACAGAGGATCGGTGCACTACACTCTGAACATGATCTTTTTCCAAATGGGGGCAAATTGAGAATGTCACTATTGTTTTGAGTGAAGGAGTTCACTTTGTCTTTTTGCAGTACAATGTTTATCCATTAGATGGCAGACTTGTGCTATCTGCAGTATTACTGTCATTGCAAGCAACATGAAATGAAGATTCAAAATGAAGGGATTGGCGCCAATAATTTACATATTTTGTGTGTGCCCTCATGAAAATGTCTCTGAGGGAAAAGTGCAGAATAGGTTCAGGTCACTTTATTCACAACTGTAGAGTTGTTGCTCCATTCATATACATACGCATAATTTTAAGAACACATGTAACGTCACCTTGTAAAACATACCTGAAATCATGCTTAAAAGTGTTGTGTCAGTTGCTCCACTAAGCAATATAGCGAGGCTCCATCATCAAAAACTCTGCATGTATTACAATTATTTTTTTTCAATCACTTTTGCTTAATTCTTGAATAGGAAAAGCACTTTTCGAAAAATTGAGATCAAATCTCTGAACACTTAGTTTTTCACAATAGAGTGGGAGAGAGTAGAGTTAATTTCTCATTTGATTAAGGAAATTACACATGTTTTGGCAAAAGAGTCAATACAATTGTCATTGAATCTGCACAAAAAACATTTTTCATGTTTCACTGAGCAAAACTGTTGAGTTGATCCTCAATGGTGTTGTCAAACTCTTCACAACTTCTAAACATTCTTTCATCGTATATGCTGCAAACATCTATCACATGTTGAGTGTTTGTGCCGTCTGCTAAACTTGCAAAAATTGATCATTTTATTTTCAATGGACAATTTTAAGTTGTACATGTGACAATTGTAACACAAATGAATTAGCTGTATACAGGCAAATATGCATATTATTTTCCTGTACTACAATGTTGTGCATGACTCAAGTTCACTGAGTCATGCAAAGTCATGAAAAGTCAATTCCCAGTAAACGTTGCCGACTGTGGCTTGCTTAATCTAAAACCCTCAGTGCAAAATTGTGATAGCATTCAGTAAGAAACCGAATACATTTTATATTAGCAGATATACATGTATCTTTTTGTTGTACAATAAAGTGTGGTGAAAAAAAGAAGAACCAAACTTAGATGTATGTGTGTGAGATGCAATTCCAGGGTTGACCATTACAGTGAAAAAGCGTCTAAAACATTATGATCAGTCTGCCTCAAACAATGACGAAATAACTTTTCATTTTGGAGGCACTGGCCAAATAACTTCCACAAACACAGGAGGATTTGAGAAATGTGTCAAAACAAAAACTATAAGATGTAATCTGAATAAAGATGTGTGAAAAAATACAAATAACAATAGCAACATGTCAAATGACACGGTTTTCCGTGGTATCTTTTTGTCCTCAGAGTTTTGCTGCAGCAAAATCTTGATGTCAGCCCCAAAAAATCAAATTGCATATCAGAGAAAATAAATGCAATAAACATCCAATTTTATGACATTCAGGTAAACCAGAGTGGTGCATCATAACAATAAGTGCAAAAGTGGCTCAAGCCTTCCAGCCTCCAGCCTCCTGAAAGAGGTTCACATAGTGGATTACACAGTTCAGGGAAATTCTGGCATAACATTTTGACTCCCCTCTATGGCTTTGCGGTGCTTGCAATGGATTAGAGACATGTTGGAATGTTTTCTTGTGCATTTTTCGAGAGGTGGACGAAATAGTTCATTTGCATTTCTAGCCACACCCTTTTATGTTATAAAAATGATTAAAACAAGAAAAAAGAATATCTATTATATATAAAATATATATAGACAATTGATTTACTGGAAAAGCAATGTTTATATCAAGTTGATTGTTATATCAATTGTGGGTTAAAAGAGTTAACCTTCCTGTTACTATGGTGACATTTTTTGGCGCCAATGCCTTCTTTTTTTTGATAACTTTAGCTGGGTTGTAGTGTATGAAATGGAATTTGCAGAGGGTTTGGACTTTCATCTGATTTTTGAATTGTCATTTAAGCACTGAGTATTTCAATAATATGCTGTCAGTTCAAATAGTTACATTTGTTTCTATTTTGGCCATTTTGGGCCAATTAAAACCCAGTCAAACCACATTTTTTCAATTCTGATTATTTACAATAGAAAATAATGCAACTTAGGAAAAAAATGTTACATTCTGAACTCAACACTTGAAATCTTTCATGTTTTCCACCATATGACGTAATTAGTCAATTTTTGGCCACGGAATCAATTCATGTAATATTCTTTGAAATCTAATAGGAAGTGTTTGGTTGCTTGCTGTGCTCTAATGAAACAAAACACTGACAACATTTTTACATGGATGCAATGTTTGGGATGTCAGATGATGATTGAGGCCTTTCAACCACAATGAGATAGATAGATAGATAGATAGATAGATAGATGAGAAATATTAGAGACAACTGGTTCTGTAATGAGATACAGTATGTGATTAACGTGGCTCATCCTTTTCATCCTCTTGAAACATCCTCTACAGGAGATCATTGCTTATACACTGCAGGTTTCACAAGGTCAATTTGATGATGGTCAAGAAGCTAAATAGCATTGCTGACTGGATTAGCTAATTGCAAAATTGTGTCCTTCCTTTCAGATTGGATTCACTGGCATGAGCTTTGACAGTTGGACGTAAAACATGTTAACTATTAAGTTCGTGTGCTGAGTTTTTTTTTAATCCTCTTTTGACCTCCAATAGACTTTGAGCCAAATAGGACAAACTATAATTTGAAATACAATTTTGGCTGCAGTCATAATCCTTAGTCTTTAATTTTCCCTTTTATCTACATGCACTCGGAGAATAGGAAAGAAAAAAAACCCTTGTTTGTTGTACAGTTTTTGCAAATAAAGGAGATTTTTTAATTCCACCAGACAGCACAGTTCATGTGGAACAATTCTCGATCCAAAGTTGAAATTCAAAGTGTTTATATCAGCATGCTACAAAAGCAGAGGACACCTCTGTTGAACTGATGTGATTTTTCATTCTCACTCTGGGAAAAATGAAGTAGAGCCACAGAGCTTTCAGAGGGTTTCTGGATGCCCATTCTTCTGAATATAGACAACATCACATCTCTCAGCCTCTTCCTGATTCCATCTATGGAGCGGATAATCTCTTGCTGTGATTGCTTTTGAAAGATGGTCACTCATCTGGGTAACTTGTGAGTAACTTTTCAAGCCTGACTGTGACATAATGGCTTGCTCTGCATTCACTTGGGTGTCTGCACTGGGGTACCTCTGGTTGGATGGGGCAGAACAGTATGACCAGATCTGTCTACACTTATGGGACAGGAGACAGGTCATATACATTTGTGGACATTTCCATCTAATGGTTGTTGTCTTGGTGCTGGACTTCCCGATGCATTGGCTGCCCTACACTTCTTTTGGCTTTGGCGGCTGAACAACTGAGATGGTCTTCTTAACCCAGGATTTGTCTCAAGATGACATAGAGCATATTTTCCAAATCCTCTGGGTCCATGTTATCATGTAATCAATGTTGTAATAAACAGAGCCGTGTGCTGGGGGGTCCTCGCAGAATGAAAATGCCTTGTACAGATGGTCAAGCTTCCCTGATGTTCCTGGAACACACATGACCAGCCTTGAGGAATGCACTATTGTGTTGTGCCATGTGTGGCCATTGGCAAAGTCCACAACTTCTTATCCTCCCTTCTCAACCCTTGAGCACAGGAAAGGAGGCTAAGTGCAAAAAAGGTATCACAAAGCTGCAGTTAAACCAGCTATGGGGATTAAAAAGGAGCATAGCCAACAAGATTAAAGGATTTCATGAAATTGGAAACCAGATTAGCACTCAAATACGTGTTCTTTCTTAAGGAAACAGGATTAATGTGTTTACCGGCTAATGAGAACTTGGGCCGGTGTCTGTTTACATGAGTGCATCTTCAAAATATGAATGCCAGTGGACGCATACATCACACCATGTGGAACATAAGGACTCTAACCAACCATCAGATTCTGCCAAATACAGTGACATTCTAAACAGTAAGGATGCCGCTAACTTTCATAATCAGAGATCTTGTTTAATCTTAAAGAAGATTTATGATGGTGTGTCAGAAAAGGGTCGACTTTTCAGAGAAGTGATGCTCATTTATATATTGTCTAAATCATTTGACAACACTGTCAAAGATTTATATCCACTGCCTTTGCAATGGATAATTTTTCTGATTCAGATTCCATTACTGCCACACACCAGTAGGTCACTTGTGTCAATGAGTACAAAATCAAAGTATACAATCAGTTACAGAATGAATAAATCAATCTATTATTGAAGACAAGAGTCACTCTGTTTCCCCCATTGACAATACTATTAATACAACCCCATGAGGGCAACGTGTGGATCCCAGTCACTCTGACAATATCACATCACAACATCATAATATCATACCAGTTGGTCCCTTTTTGGTTTCTCAAGAGCCACTTGGGAGGGAGCACATACACTTTTCTGTGGCCTGGGAGGATTTGTGTATTACATATTTGTAGGTGGCAGTTCCATCGATGTCCTCACCTTTGCGTTCACTGTTCTCCAGTCTCCTCTACTACGGGCCTGGTGAAGTTGGCAGTGGCAAACCTCCACGTGTCCTGCATGGGCACCCTCACCGGTTGCTGCTCCTTTTACATCAAGATATTTCTTTTTTGCATCACTTACATGCAAAATTGCATTGAATTTCTTACCTCCCCTTGCTGGTACGAATCACTCTGAGACTCAGATGTTGATAGAAATTCTTCTAATTAGCAACAGCATATTCAGTACTTATGCATTTGAATTTACTTAATTCCATAATTCTAAATGATCAGAATTTTCATTGCGAGGATTGACTGTGCCACACATTTTCCCGATTCCTATTTCCCTTTTCAGTTCTGTGGATGCCGGATAAAAATGGTGGGAATGGGTTCAGATGAGAGTAAATCAGCCACTGCAGTCTACAAACTTTGGCCTGCCAAGACATTGTGCGCTCAACTTTGTGTCCATGTGCAATATGTATGTTCTGCTTAGTAAATGACACAGGAAAAAATGATACAGTGATGTTTCTTTTGTGACCAATCAGGGATCCTCGATGCATATAAATCTGTACAAACGAGTATTTGAGAAGCATAAGTTGCAGTTTTTTTCCCCATATATATGAGAGAGATATAAACAATAAGACAGATATTTCTGAGCACATCTCTGCCGATAAGACTGCGTGGGTGATGAATGCCCGGCTTATCTTGGGCTGCTCTTTGGCAAATCAAATTACCGCCACCCCCTGCGTTGTTGGACTTATTCAGATATTGTGAATCAAGGTCATTCATTAAGGATACGTACGCATGTTCTTGCTTGTTTTCTTGATGTGGCTGGAACCCCAGGGCTTTACATCCTTAAACCAATTAGATCAAGCTTAAGGCAAATTCAGAGTTCCTATAAATGCTCATTGGAGAGCAACGTTGGACCAGAGACCTCATACCTCCAGGACTCTAAGACTGGGAGAGTTATTATTTGAAATCAGACCTCAATATTTGATTTGCTTTTTGCTTTTTTAGATCCCCACACACATATAAAGATGAGGGGAAGGGGTGCTCAGGAATTCCCTGAGGACTTTTACATGCCAATCCCTTTGGATACCAATAATATTAGCCTGTACAGCCCATATCTGGTTCCCCAGGATCACCTAGGAAGCCCGGGAATTTTTTATTCAATGTCAGCCCTTATGTTCTTTTTATTTGTTGCTGGAACTGGCATCAATGTCCTCACGATTGTGTGCACCGCTCAAAATAAGAAGCTCAGATCCCACCTGAACTACATCCTAGTCAACTTGGCTGTGGCGAACCTTCTCGTCTCAGTCTTTGGCTCCTTCACCTGCTTCTACTGCTTTGCCTTCAGATACATGATTCTCGGCCCGATTGGGTGCAAGATCGAAGGATTCACAGCTAGTCTTGGTGGTAAGCAGCATTCCATTTCAGGCTATCAGCATTTGACTACTGGGTACGGAGCTGTGAGATGAGTACTGTAAACCTCCGTCGTGAAATCAACAAGACAATGTACACAGTTTTATATTTTAAGAAATGGTCATGGTGCATTGCTCTAAGATTTATTTCCACTCTTAAACTGAATGAGCAAAATAAAAAAGGGGGCACTTGTTATTGTATTGTGATGCAGGTGCAGTTTTGTGTGCCACTAATCCTTTCTTCTTTTTCTTCTCGCAGGTATGGTGAGCCTTTGGTCGCTCGCCGTCGTTGCTTTCGAAAGGTGGCTGGTTGTGTGCAAACCTCTGGGGAACTTTGCCTTCAAATCCCATCACGCCATAGCGTGCTGCGTGCTGACTTGGATCTGTGGTTTGACCGCTGCGACTCCTCCTTTGATTGGATGGAGCAGGTCAGCATTGAAAACCCAAACGGCTGAAAACACAACCTGGTGAGCCGCATCCTCCCGTGGCAGCATGTTAAACCTCTGTTCTCTTGCTCTTTCAGATACATCCCAGAGGGCTTTCAGTGCTCCTGTGGTCCAGACTGGTACACGACGGGCAACAAGTTCAACAATGAGAGCTTCGTGCTCTTCCTCTTTTGCTTCTGCTTTGCGGTCCCCTTCTCCACCATTGTCTTTTGCTACTCACAGCTGCTTCTCCTTGTGAAATCGGTAGGCACGATGTGTCATGTTACCAGGCTGACAAAGTCGTACATGCAACTGTGATTTACTGGTAGTTTTTACCTCTATTCATTACCGTGGTCATATTGCTTATTGTTTGTCTGATGTTTCCTTGTACATTCTCCTACTCTATTCTAGTCTTGTTACCTGTATTTCCTCCCAATCAACTGGTGTATTTATTTCCCTCTCCCGTACAGGCAGCGAAAGCCCAGGCCGAGTCTGCCTCCACACAGAAGGCAGAGAAGGAGGTGACCAGGATGGTGATTTTCATGGTGATGGGATTCCTGGTGTGCTATTTGCCCTATGCCACTTTTGCTATCTGGATCGTCAACAACCGGGGGCAACCCTTCGACTTGAGAATAGCAACCATTCTTTCCTGCATAAGTAAAGCATCCACAGTTTACAACCCCATAATCTACGTCCTTCTCAATAAACAGGTTGGTAGCAAGAAGACTTTACTGACATTTCGAAGCTGTTTTGTTCTCTCACCTGAGTTTGCAATGAGCGGTATGGATAGAAATGGAGCCCTCTGTTGGTCGATATTTAAATTACAGAAAAGATTTGATCCCCCTTCAAGAAATGTCACAGTGGCATACAA
The DNA here is from genome assembly GCA_903171835.1 of Mullus surmuletus. NCBI lineage: Eukaryota > Metazoa > Chordata > Actinopteri > Syngnathiformes > Mullidae > Mullus > Mullus surmuletus. The sequence continues at coordinate 10,751 of CAESWR010001429.1, read as the reverse complement.
TTTAGAGACATTCCCTTAATGCTTTATATGAATGTCATAATCTAATCATTGCTCATCATGTCTGTAAATTTCAAAAATTCCCTAATGTTATTTTTCCCCTTCAGTTCCGCTCATGCATGCGGCAGATGGTGGGGATGAGCTCGGGCGATGATGAAGAGTCAACAACTCAGTCAACCACTGAAGTCTCTAAAGTTGGACCCTCTTAAGATGTTGATGACATATGGCGAATGGCAAAATCTTGCACATTGTAAATACCTTTCAGTAAACACAAATTGTAGAGCATGGTTATTATACAAACTATTAGAATTTAAGAAATGTTGTATGCAATGAACAAAATGACAAAAAAACGCAATAAATGAATTTAATTGGTGATAAAGAGAGTATGTACTTTTTAAAAAATCACTTTTCTTTAAGTCCTACAACTTTTCCTTGTGCCATGAGAATAAAAACACTATTTAAGAGGAGGTCTGTGAAAACCCATCATTAGTATTTGTAAGCAGAAACTTCTGATATAGAAATCTTTGTGGAGTTTTGTCCTGCAGTTGTTGTACAAATCTGTCTATGTATATAAAGAATACTAACTACATCATCAAGTTTGAGTGTGTGTGCATGCGTGCTTGCGTGCATCAGTGTGTGTGTTTGTGTGTGTGTGTGTGTGTGAGGATGAAGTCAGTCTCTATAGCATATTCTGCTCTATCACTTATTTGACTTTAAATGGGCCCTTAACCCAAATCACATGCAATTGACTGTGGTTTTAATAATATAAAGCATTTTGCAGCGACCTCAAGTAAGAAAAGAGTCGCAGAGGGACTGAAGGTGGCCCGGATTGTCTGACTTCACTGTGATTTCAGAAATACACTCAAGCATTAATTAACAGAAAAAAGTAAAAATACTCCAAATAATCACAGTGATTGATGAAAATTAGCAGGCAGCAAAAAAAATATGGCGACCCAGCTCATTCCCTTCTTTCTCTCTTCAACCAATTGTGATGGCCTCTGACCTGATTTGTTATTGGTTGGTGGCAATGCTCTTGTATAAATAGACCTCGGAGCTTTCTCTCACTCTCTCTTATGTTTGAGGTTTGTTTGGTGCTTTGGTTAGTTATATTTTTGGTTCATCTTACAGTTAAACTCATTCACACACATCCATACTTTATTATGGGGAGGCAAAAAGTGTCTGTCTTGTAACCGAAGGGTTACAGGTTCTCAGGTCCCTGGCCTGGAGAGTTAATGTCGAAGGGTCCTTGAGCAAGACACTGAACCCCTAACTGCTGCTGATGAGCAGGTAAGCACCTTACATGGCAGCTTCTGCCATCACTGTGTGAATGCAATGTACTATGTAAAGTGGTGTACAGTACAGGGTACTGTTTCAGGTATAGAAAAGCACCATATAAATACAGACCATTTACCATACATTACAAACATTACTGATGAACTGACAAACACACCTTAATTAGTTTAATAAATTTGCAAAATGCAAAGATGTCTCCCTGTCCAACTGAACATTGTCAAAAAACACCAGAATATAAAAATAAATTCAATCTTTAATCTCACCACCAACAGAAAAAGATGACTGTTAATTCATGCATGGTTCCTAGACATTCTCTAGACATAATAAATCAATCTATGATATATTTTTAAACAATGTCAACAATAACCCTGTTGGACCCTGTACTGGACCAGAACAGAACTTCCAGCAGAATTGTTCATCTCCCTGACCTCATGATCATTGTCTTTAACAGATCCCTGCCTCAAATAACAACAGTGGTTGAATTCAGATCCTTCTGCACCTTCAAACCAAAGAAAATCTGAATTCATAGTAACGCAGAAAGTCTTTTCAAGTGTTCCGCCAGCAGAGGGGGCTCAACCTTTAATCGCGAGCAGGTTTCTGAGCTGCTCCACAAGTGCTTAGGAGGTAAAAAGAGAATATTGCTGACGAGTGGTCAATTTCTAGGACGCAATATTGGAAAAGGTAAATAAATTCAACTAAATTCCAACTTGAATTGTCCATGTAATGGAGACACTAAGTTATCAATCGTCGACCCAAATGTTCACAATTTTGCTCGTTTACTCACCAAGCAGATGACAGACTTCTTCAGGATTCATTGTACACAGTATAATTTGGGCAAACTGAACACATTTCTATTTCTTAGTAGTTATGGGGATCTTGCTTGCAGAGGTTTTCCAGATCCATTCACTTCTCAACCATCAACCTTCAGTTTGGGACATACATTATGATCCCCTAGACACAACATATATTTCCAAATACATATTGATATGATTGAGCACAGCTGTTTCCTGCACAATGGCCAGACGGAAGACGTTAACACCGATCATACAGAATAATCTTCACCTGAAAATTATCTTTAATTTGTGTATTTGTAGATATAAAGACTGTGAACATTTGTTGTCACAGGTTGGCTGACAGGAAACTAATAGAAAGTCGTTTCCAGTCAGATGGATTTTGATTCACCATGGGATGTTTTAAACACAGGGCAGACCCTAAGATTTAATGGCTACATGTTGGCTGCCTGCCCAGGAAAAGCCATTGTCGAGATTGCCTCAGCATTCGGGAGCATTCAGGGTAATATGTGCTGCAATTGAAAGCAAATTGAAGAAGTTATTGTCATTACACATCCTCAAATGAAAATAGCCAATGCATGATACATTTAACTCTGAGATTGTTACACGGATGTAATGTGAGTACACCTTCACCTTTGCTCCAGAGCAAAGGTGGAGTCACTTCACTTCACACCAGTGTAATAATCCGGCAACCGTATGGAGACCACCTGCTACTCAAACAACAATGTATTAACCTGTCACGGCGTGGGTGGCCATGGAGATTCCCGTTGGTAATCGGGAGCAAATCTGAGTTCTGCTAGTAGTGAACTTTTACCAAGCATGAATAGTTCAGAACTAGCGGAATTCCAGACCTACCCCCGAAATATCACAGCATCACATGGGAGTCAAGAAGGCTACAATAAACAAACGGCTGAAATTCACTGTTTGGTTAATGCACTGATTAACATTTACATACCTAGAGAACAATACTCTCCTGTAAAATATCATTTCAATCTATAACAGTCTATTTCTTAATTGGAAAACAAATAGCATTAATACAGCAAGTCAAAAATATTTAAAGCTATGCAAAATACTAACTGAAAGCACAAACATGTGGATAGGAAGTTGAGGGAAAAAAAGGAAAATATTACAGTTTCTTTCTGGATCAGGATCCATCCCCTTCTTGCGGTGAAGTCCTTGTCCCACGTGGAGCTCTCATACGCTAGTTAGTATATGCACAAAGCGAACTTGTGAAAAACACACATTCCCTCCACAGATTAGGATAAACCATGACAGATTTCTTTAACCTCTGCTCTCCTGAGGTGAACTGTTTTTCCGGAGAGATTAGGGTGTTACGGAGAGAGCACGCCAGAAGTAATTACTCTTAGTTAATCTGTTTTGTGGAGGAACC
>CAESWR010001428.1:181933-194087 GCA_903171835.1 Mullus surmuletus | reverse complement strand
TTATCCTCCCTCTCACTTTTCCTACAGTATGTGAGGCTGAAGCCTAGCCTCGCAACACATTATTATTTGGTTTGTGTGTGCTTGTGTCTGAGGCTTGAAAGCACCACATTTAAAATTCCCCAAGTAATATGATTTTTTTTTCTCATCCACATTGACTACAATGTACAGTGAGTCCTCTGGATATATTTAAAGATATATATTATTTTAAACTCTATGTTCTGCTCACTCTACAATTGAATTTACACTGCAACTTGTGAGGTTAAAATACACTGTGCCGGTTTGAGATTGAGGGCATCATCATTCATATCAAATAAACAGGTGAAAAATAAAAATGTGCTTATTCTTCCGATTTCAGGGTTACACTTTGGATAAGGATATTTATATCGATATTTCTCAAAAATAATATTATATATTTTTTGTTTTGTTTTTAATTATAGCAGAGGGGGTTAGAATTGAATGGGGGTGCTTTGTTGCAACAGCAAAATGTGCCCAACATCTCAGTGAACAATCACAGAACTGCATTTTTCTGTAATTACTGGAGTGAGATGAAAAAACACAGCATCTATCTTATTGAATAAAACCAATGGCAGCATTGTTTCGTTTTTTTGCGAAGGGCTAATGCATTTGAAAAAATGATAAATACTCAAATTTTTCAATAGTGTTGTGATTTGAGTATTATTTGATGAATCACACTGCATTGTGATTCATCAAGTACTACTCAAATCACAACGCTAATTGGGCAAAAGCTACAAACACGCATGCATGCATGTTTGTAAGTTTAATGCAGCTCTTACATATGTAAAGGTTTATTTTGCTGTGATTACTCTCACTCCTTGATTGCATCACAGCCTGCTAATTCAGATAATCTCATAAGATGATGACTAAACTTTCTCAACGTGGACAAAAATGTTCTAAAAAGATTAAGCAGCTCTTAAATGGCAGTATATACACTAGAAAAACCTGCTTCACTCCATTACGCGTCTGCTTTCAAACTCAAGTCTAGACAGCCATCAGTTTTCTCCTGAATAATTTTTCCACAGAGTCCACCAGAGAAAGACATTAAATCTGAATTGTATTCCACACCACGATCCAGTCATTTAGTGAGTGCTGCAGCCTGTAACAGAGTGTACACAACAACACAAGTGAGCTCTGACAAGAGTGATACATGGACTGAAGATGATATTTCTCTGGACGGCAGTTGGAGGAGTTGCAGCGTGTGAGGAATTTAAATGACGTGCTACAAATGATTCATTGAACTATACTTATTTCAATTATAGTGTGATGTGTCTATCCAAAACAATACCTTTATCTGGCTTGAAAGGGATTTCTATAAAAATGTTTTCACCTGTTTATGTGCTGGATAGAAATAGCTTCAAAGTCAACCTGACTGCCTCCCTTTTATGGAATCGGTTGACATCCAAATCACAGGGATTACACATCTGTAACATCAAAGGTGCACCGCAGTGTAAAGTTTGTGAAGGTCACAGTCAAGTGCAAGTCAGCTCCCATGTTTGTTTGGTTGTATTTTTTGGTCTCGCTCAAGTGCCGTTGCTTTTTATTTGTGCAGGAAAGGGCAGCAGCTGGAGCTATCGGAGCAGTACATCCTCAACAGGCTGGAGGGCGGACGGAGCATGTTAACCATCCGCAACATCCGCCAGGGTGATGGGGGAACCTACTCCTGTAAGGCCACCAACAAGGCAGGATCTCAGGAACGGGAGCTCTTCCTTAAGGTTTTTGGTAAGGATGCTGGAAATGATTTTGACTTGTCAAAAAAAAAGTGTCACATCAAAAACACGGTCTTAGTCATCATTTTGCAACCCTGCAACACTAATAATAATAATAATAAATAATAGTAATAATGTAATAAAAGTGACTTTATTAACAATTAAGATGAAAATTCATTGATTTAAGACAAGTTATGTGTTTACATATATAGCATGTAACATTGCAGTACCTCACCAGAAAAAGTTGTGAAATTTTAAGTGGCACCAATTCCGACAATTATAAAATGATCAGTGACAATAATAGATTGAATCATTAACATTATTAACTACCACTTGATGGGAAGTGAACATATGAATGCCTCCTCCATTTACAGTGTTGTTGGATTTTTCTTTTTTATGTTTGTCATTTTTATGATCTACCAGTTTTAGGTGCCCATGAATGTGTTTTATGTTGATTCTTAAAAGCTTTATTGAGAGGACCTTTACAAATTAAATTTTTCATGTGCACACATGTGCACATAGAGCCCCTTGTCTTCCACAGTAACAGCCGCATGGAGATGATATATCTGTCCTGAAAGTAAATATTTCTTTTATTGCTTCATATTTCAATTACTTTGCTCCTCATAAAAAATGTTCAATTTATATTTTCATAAACCTGCTCGCTATTTCCTCACAGATCTCTCAGATAGTCCGTATACCGCTCATGAAGATGTATGGAGATTGGTGCTCTAGTCATCACCGTCCTTTCAGGATACGAGGGGAGCTTGTTCTTCAAAATGCACATTTAAATGAAGAAGTTAAAGGGGAGGGACGAGTTCTGCTTTTCACTGCACTGTGGAAAAATGGAAAAGCAACTTGGTTTTATTAATAGCGACAGCACAAGCCAGAGGCTTCCTTTAGACTATTGTGCAGGTGTGAATGTGCTGATCCAAACCTCAGACTGAGGTACTCATAAATCTTAAATTCATTTTAATAAATATTATTGGGAGTTTTTATGACGACATGATTGTGAAATATCAAATTCATGACTGTAGCATAAAATTGCATCAAAGATGCTACAAAAGAAGTTGACAATGCAACAGAAAAATAATCTAAATTAGTCCTATACAGGAGTTTTCATTTTACATGAGAAGATGTGGAGAATGAGTTGTTCTCCCCAAAAGCTGCAACAGCAGCTGGATAGTCGCTTTCACAGATGGATGTTGAGACCCGAGAACATGTTGTCATGTTTATCCCAGCAATTATTTGGTTGAATTTGTTTCTGCTCGACATTTTTTCTATTCAATACCTAACATCTGGGGGCCCAGTTGCTCCACAGTGTGCAGCCTTGCTGTGATTCAGTGTCGACATCATCAAAATGTGTGACCCGCTTCTATTAACCCTCAGGCATTGAGTCCACCTATTACACCACTAAGAATAGCTATTCAGCGTGACATTTGTTGATTTCTGTTGGCTGAAAATGTTATGTCACATTGAAATGCCTTACTGGGGAATACATTTTCATGATTTGTTTTTCCCACTTTTATGGCCTCAACTTCCAACTGGAAGAACCTTACTGACTTATCCACTCCCCTTTTCACAACAGGGAAATGGAAATCTTGCAAAAATGAAAAATAAAGCAAAATCAGAACACAAAAACAAAACAGCTGCCATCTGCAGAATGGGTAGGAAGATAAAGAAACAACAATTCAGAGAAGGATGAACTTCATTTCTCAGCATGGTTGGTATTTCAGTCGTGAAAACAGGTGTTTCAGTCACCATGATGACTTGTGCTGTTAATTTGTTCAGCGCTTAGACTTGATAGCCCCAAATCTTTCCTACTTGCATAACATTCAGCCTCTGCTTTTGCTTCATGACTGAGCAAAGGCTAGCATTCTTACAAAGAAACAGTTTACTCTCTAATTTCCAATCAGTAATCATTTATCTATAGTTCTGCAAGAGTGCACAAGGCCACCTTGCAGGGACAAGAACCCACAGCAGAATTTGACAGGAAAGACTTTTTCTGCTATCTGAAGCATCAGCTGTAAATACCAGGTTTTTGTAAAAGAGCACTGTGTGCTCGCAGAAGGCAGAGATAGAAATCTCGCTGTGCACTGAGGCCTCTGCGGCCACACTTTACATCTTTTAGATGTATTGTCAGTACTTGGTGAAATACAGCATCCGCTTCTTTAATGGGTTTTTCATGATGTGAAAAACCTTGGCAGCACACACAGTGACATTGTTCTTTACAGTCTGTTGACAAGAAATACCTAATATTTGAAATAGCTCGCTTATACCAATTTCAGTACAGAAAATGGAAACAGAGAAAACGAGATAACAAAAAAGTAGAAAACAGAATGATAGACAATAATAGCAAAATGTTCAATGATGGTTTACTTGTTTTTGTTTGTTGCTGTGGTTTTTTGTTTGTTTGTTTGTTTGTTTTTGTGCTGTGACCCCTCATATCCAGAGTGTTGTAAGCAGAATCAGGGATGGCATTTGCTCTCTGCAGCCAAAACAACAAATATGGACATTATTCTTGTTAGATACAGACTCAATGCCATATCGTCTTTTCAAAAACCAGTCTGTGAGCTGTGCAAGAGTTTTGGTAATGTCAAACATTATGAGGGGAGAGCACTGAGGAGCTGAAAGTGTATAAGCTGCTTAAGGAGGCAGGTGTTCGCTCTTATTCAACTGTCAATAGGAGCAAAAAACATGACAGAAACACTCCATTTGCCCTCAAAAAGCCAATATAGTCACTTAAAAGCTGTCAAAACTACATAGCTGTGTAGCTTTCCAGCCTTTAAAGAACAATGAGTGAAAAGAGTGTCATGTCTTTTTCGTGCCGTTTTTATGAATTTGAATTTCAGAAAGGCCATTAAAAATTAAATTCTGATCATTATAATACCTATAATTAATATGATAATGCTAATTGTAGTTATTCACAAAGGCTGGAGTAAAATATCATTAATAATACGGTTATAATCCTGGCATAAAATTATATTTGCAGAAGCTGATTTGAATTTACAAATCAAAATGAAAAGCCCCAAAATGGAAGTGGAAGGTCAAATTAATTCTGGATTTTTATCTTTTACACAACACATAAATGCTTCCCAGCTTTTCCCCATTTAAAGTTGAAATGTTTTAGATAACATGTTATTAATAATGTTCCCTGCAGAGGGATTTTTTGCGCTGTGCTTGATAAATGAGACTTTTTCTCAGATTTAATATATGCATGATGAAGGTCATCTGGGGCAAAACAGCTGCAGATAAGATGTGATGAAGAACCAGTGTAGTCGCACTCTCGGTATTAGCAGTTCGTTCTGTGTATGCACGGGGGGTATATTGTGTTTGTGTTGGCAGTTGGAAGGTTAAAGTAATGTGAACAATCATCTGCAGAGCTCTCTCTGTACAAACAAATCATTGATGCTTTCAAGCTTATTTTGTGTAAAAAGGAAGAACTTTTGCCAACGGGTTGTGATCATTTTGTTTGTTTGTGGGGGAGCTACCTTCTGTCTTGACACAAAACAAAATTAACCAGATTGTTGCAATATTGTCAAGAAAATTACACCCGATGCTACATTGATGAAGCAAGCTGATTTGTTCTTTGGGATGAATTGCATTATCTTCCCTTCTCGGCAAACCTGCTTGACTCCTTTTGTTAAAACAAGACTTTTGGGCTCAACTGCATCACAAATAACTCATCAGCATGGTAATATTTTCTCTCACTGTTGCTGCTGTTTAGGGACGAGGTAGTGAGCGACATGAAATGGTGATCCAACATTTAGAGAGATTTTAAACAAATCCTAGGTGTGCCAAATTTCCTTGCAAGGGAGTCCAATGAGAGATTAATGGAGCATTGCAAGTTACACTGCCAGCATCTGACTGGCATTAGCTGCTTTGTTCATTCTTTGCCAACGTCAATTTTGGTTGCTCCTCCTTCCACAAACTCCATCTTGTGTTCCTGAGTCTGATTGTTGATCCTCTCGTATATGTTCAGATAGATTCTGCCTGAAAAAGACCATTGCATTTTCACATAGCACAATATATTCCATATTGGCTCTCAGGTGTTTTTGTAATTTAGCTAGATTTGTGGGCAAAGGTGTGTTGTGAATGATAAGAAAGCAACAAAATTGTTACCATGTTAACTACCAAAGTCTGGGAGATGCTTCTAATAGGTATTTTGTCCCGAATGCCATCAGCTTTATTAATTCAATAAAGTTACCAACCAACAGACATCTTCCTCAAAATACCTCACCTTCTTTTGCTCTCAACTTGATCAGTCCAACATGTTTTTTTATTGTGATTTTAGAAGACAGAGACAGCACTAATCACAACAAACTATGTTGGTGAGCCAAAGAAAATGTTTCTCCTTGGTGGACAATAAAGTTTTGTTCTATTCTCTTCTGTTCACAGAATGGCACAGCGTGGGGCCTAGTTGGGTTGTATTATCAGAGGTCAACCCGTTAATTTAAGCTATGGCCTTGTGAGATTCTTATTCTGTTGTTGTTTGGGGTTTTTTTTGTGAAAGAATGCCTTGCTGCTTTCTCATTATCAGCTGATATTTACCACAGACAGAGAGAGATTCATTCAGCTAATGCACTGTGCAACTCAAAGGCAACCAGGTGCCACAGGCAACTTTTAAGGAGGATTTTTTGCATGTTGCTTAGGATGTGAGCTACAACTTTGATCATTTATTCTGTTTTGTATTGGCCCTCATGCGACATTTAATGATAGTCTAAGAGCACTCAAATAGCTCCAAATTGTATGCTTTGTCACTTGGAGAATCATTCTGCCGTGCTCTGGCAGCACAACACCTGTGTAAACCATTACCCAAAGTAACACTGGATGAATTTTCTGGAGTACAAACAAACTCAAATCAATAAAGAGCATGACTGGTGTGTTAATTTGAGAACATCCAGCACCTTGTAGCTTTTCCACAGCCGACAGAAATAAATTGCAGAATCAAAGCGTAGTCAGATATAAACCAATATTGTCCCTAAAGAATGTTTTCAAAATTGAATCACACCCCTTGCTGTAAAGTCATTCTGTATTCTCAGAGCACTGCAGGTCTTTCCAAGTACACAAATGTCTGTGTACACCTGTGCTTTGACTTGTTTCCAAAATCCCTCGAGAGGACTTCTCCACCCCAAGGTTGAGACGAAGTGATATTGCCAAACATTCCCCAAATGCCCCCTGGGCGGTGTTAAAAGCCCTCCAGTACAGTAGTCACTATTTTTCATTCACTTCCCCTTTCCTTTTGGATTTCATGCTATGCTACTTTGCAAGCACCCTGTTAAGGACTTAAGTGCTGTGTGTTGGGTAGGGGGTGAGGGGGGTGAGGGGGGTTCGAGAAAAAAAAGAAGCAATCCATGATTCATGTAGCATGCTCTGTGCCCTTGACATGCATGGTTTTTCAGGGCTTGCTTAGAGCTGCTTATCAGGAGCAGGCGAGCAGGGAGCAGCCCCGAGGACACTTTTCAGCACTTATCACAGTGCTCGCTCTGCGTCAAAAGCGAATCACACGGTGCTGGAGAGGCATCCTTGCAAACAAAAATCTATATTTATTTAAAACAAACACACACAAAAAAGCTATCGAAAGAGAAGAGGGGGGTTTGATATGTTGTGTGGTTTAAAACTTTCACAAAGTCCTTGTGTATTTTCAACTAGGCCAAGGAATCTGCACAGAATAGACCAGAGGGCCTGCTTTCCTGCTACGCAAAAACCGGCGTGAACAAATGTAGTATATAAATTATGTCGGCCCAGACTGTCAAAAAGCAAAGTCATGCATCAACTCTGTGTTTAAACCCTGTGGTATATCCTTCATCTTCCCTTCTTTGGAGTTAGATCTTTGACAGTTTGTACCCCGACTCATTCAACATTCTCCCTCACACCAAACCTTTGAAACTACTTCCACATTTATCTAATTATTTCTTTTTATCATTTTTCCATCCCCCCCACCCCCTCTGTCCTCTGTGGCCTCCAGTCCAGCCCCATATCACCCTGCTGAAAAACGTGACAGCCGTGGAGGGCAGCGCCGCCATGATCTCCTGTGTAGCTGAGGGCGAGCCTCTGCCGGATATTTCCTGGAGGAGAGCCAGCGATGGCCAGACCTTCGTGGACGGAGACAAGGTAGAAACTGCCAGGAAGCCCATCTGGCTTTGTATGTGTGGAGCTTTATACAGCATGTGTCACAAGTTTGCGCTCTTAAAATTAAGCAAAGAATACATTGGAAGGAAAGGTGCGGCCGCATTGCATGAGGGGTCTACAGAGGTTATTAACCCCCGATATACTTTCAATGAATTTGGTTTTGTGGAAAAATGTGGTCACGAGTGGCGTTTTTTCCACTACTAGTACTACTATTACTTCTCGACTTGGCTTTTTTTTTTGTTTTCACCATGAAGAAGTATCCAGTAGTTTATCCGCCAGTTTGTTTGACTGGACTTCTGGAAATCTGCTAGGACATGCTCTGCCGATTTCAATTTCCATGTATGTTCTTATGGACAACAGAAGTCTGCCCTCTGCTACTTCTCGTCTCCACCTCCACTCACACCCCAGGAGCTGTCTTCTTCTGTTTCATATGTGGATGATAAGGAGGAAGACAACTCCAAGATCAGTTTTGGAGTGCTGAGGTCGGAAACCTGCAGTGCTGCCGGAGAGGTTGAGACATCAGCTCAGCCCTGTGATGGATGCATTTAACACAGTAATAGTGAACGATAACCAAGAAAATTTTATTTTTAATTTCATGGGGCCTTAAAAGCATAATGGTGCATTCATGCAACAACAAATGTTATGAGTCATGAAGTGCATTTCCATCCATTTTAACAGATTTTGTTTTCTAAATGAATTGCATTCCAGTGTGCATCGCCAGACCAAGCATAGCTTCAGTTATTTTAGCTAAAATCCCAAAACTATTCAAATGCCGCATTCTCTGTTGATTTATGTGTTTTGGGGAAAACAGGCTGAAACAGTATACTGGGAGCCTACCAACAGAGTTTTCAATTGTCAGACATCTTTATAGCCATTTTTTCATTTAGAATTACTTGTAGCCTAGTTGGTTGTCAATGGTAACATAGTACGTCAGAGAATGGATCTCTGTGATTACACATTTAAAAGGTTTTCATCAAACAGACATGTGAGAATCACCACATGTCACTGTCAACCATGTAATTTCCAGATAGAATCACGACATTAAAGTCACTCAAATCGGACTTTCACTGAGGCAGAAAGGTTTTTCTCCCGCCTTTGCATTTTGTCCATGCGGTGAGCATTAAAATGTCAACATGTTTATTTATATGCTGAAAAATATAGGTGCACTTAATCTGGTTTATCCCTAAAAGAGCATTTACAGGTAATTACTTGTATATGTGCTCATAAAAATAGAAACTGTCATCATCAGCCACATCTGTCAGCTATGAGTTGTTGCAATTAGAACCATTTGTCGCTAGCACTCCTTGGGACTCATCTAAAGCCAGATGCCAGCTGTATTTACTGTTAATGATTGATCTATGTCACACACAATAGGCAGCCCTTATTGTACGGTGCCCATTTGGCAAAGTGCCCATTAGAAATGAAAGCAGCATAGCATGAAGCAGTATCTTCAAGTGTGCACATTCACCTTGACACTCTTTTATTCTGAGTTTCAGAATATCATGAAATCGGCGCTCACATTGATTTTCATTAGCTGTCACAACTCAAAAGAAGCAGTACACACCTTGCAGTTTTCAGGGCAAATATTAATACCTTCAATCGAGACTTTGGTTTGCACTTCTCTATGACACCACAAAATCTTTCATTATTGAACTTAAGAAACTGAAAAGACATTAAGCCTCAGTTGTGTTTTGTCCCCCTCTCTCTATCCATTATTCACTTTGTCCATAAAAACTGCCAAACAAATTAGAAATTGAATGAGGTGCAGTCGCATTTTTCTCGGGGAAAGTAATTATCCCAGAGCGAGCTGCTATCAATGTCAAAAAACATGTGCACTTCCATCACTGCTCCTTGGCAGGGGGCTGAGGATGCCCCCAGAAGAAAAAAGGCAAAAAAACAAAGACGGCAGCCATTCTTTTGCGCAGGAAAAAGGTCACCATAGAGATAAATGAATGTGTGCATTGGCTCGAATCGCTTGGGTTGATAAATCACAGCTGAAAATGAGAGTAAGTGCTTCTCTTCCCACAGCAAATGCAATTATGGAAATACGTCGTGCAAACCAACACACCTAAGCATACGCAAAGACAAACACAGCTTACGCCACACGGGGCATGATGGATGGCCACAGTCATTTAGGTTTAAGGCAGGATGTTCCTCTCTCAATTTGCTCTCCAATCTACATATCCCGACAACACGCTCCCCTCTTGTTGAGAGAGAGGCGGCTTCAAAGTGCTTCGCTTTCACACGTTGCATAATGTTGCTTCCGTCTCCTTTCTTTGTTTGTCAGCTTCGAGCTGTGACCCTTGGTAAGAGAACCATAATGGGATGCAGTCCCTGGAATTTAATTATGAGCTGAGGTAGGGTTTTAGTCAGGGGTATTATCTCACCCCTCCGGTCCTATTTCACTTACTCGTGAAGTGAGAAAATTATTTCTATTCATGCAAAAACAAACAAGGCTGAAATATCAGGAAGGGCCTCCACTTTTGCTTCATTGACAAGTTTCGGAATTGAACTTTCGAACAACATTTCTTAACCGGCTGTTTTGAAGCTCTATCAACCATAAATTTTAGCCTTGGCGGAGTGCTCATTCACACTGAGGTTATTGTTCTGTTTTCCAGTCGACCTCAATAGCAAGACCGAAAACAACAAACAGATAATAGTGATGTTGCATTGTTCCGCTGAAGATTGAGCCTTCCATTGCAAAAGCCTCCATTTTCTGGAACAAGAGAGTCATTACTAAATGCCATTTCTCGCTTTTGTCACATGGATGAGGTGCTGCACTAATCAAATACAAAAAGGCCCTGTACTCAAGCACACACTAAACAGCTGGAAGAGCTGTTTGTGACACAGTTTGTGTCAAGTCACACTGACATTTTCAGCTGACATTTTTAATATCCTCAGCATTCGGTAGCAAAACAATCCATTTTGGGACCCCATTTGAGATTGCAAATGCGGCTGTTAAGTGCGCATGCATGGGCCTGTGTTCGTTCTGTCAACACGATATATATTTCCATTTCTTTCCTGACCCTCTACCACCTACCTGTCCTTTCATCTACTCTATCTTCTCTGGCTCCTCTTTTCCCTCAAACTTCCATATATTCCTCTGCCTTTTATCTTGCTGCTCTCTTGGTGGGTGCTGCTCCCTTATGTACAGTACATACATGTGAATGAGCAGCAGGAACACACATACCCGTGTGTGTGTGTGTGTGTTCGTACATTCATGTGCGTGTGCATGTGTACGTCTGGCCGCTTGCCTTGTCATTCATTATCAAAGAAGCAGTGCTTTGGGGGCTGAGTTCGTCTCCAGGCACAGACCCTGTCAGTTGGCGGGGAGGAGAAGGCGGGGTTAGCGAGTAATTTCCTGACTCAGAAGCTCCCTCCTGGAAGATTTCCTCTCTTTCTCCTCCTCTTGCTCTTCCGAGTATCGCTCTGTCCTCAACATTCCCATTCAACACACACACACACACCAATGCCATTGACCTCAACTGGAGCAGCAAACAAGCAGTGAGCGGCAGTGCAGAGAGACCAGAACCAAGCCTTTAAAACCTGATACACCTCATTGGTTGATAGTGTTGCAGCGATAAGAGCAGAGATAAGCCATTCTAAACAGGCTAATGCCAAGGCCATCTTAGAGCAACAGCATAAAGAGAGTGTGGATCTGAAGGGGGGGTGGAGGGGGGCTTATGAGGCTTAGACATATAATGAGTATTAGTAAAGGCGGGAGGCTGGTGGCAGGAGGGCTGCATCGATTTACCCAGGAATCTATGAAGTGTGAAGTGTGTGCAGATAGACAGCATTATGCAAATGCAGATGGTGCTCAGAGTGCGGCATCATAGACACGATTCTTCTGAGCTCCAAAAGGTGCACACAGGAGACTCCACAGACAATGGAAGGGCAATAGAAAGGTCAGGCAATTCTGCCATGAAATGTCCACAAGGTATCGTCACTGTGATTTTTGCTTTTGACTTTACATAAAAAGTTTACCAGCCTCCGAAATATCCAAATTGAAGTGTTAAAACAGGATGTGCGCTTCTTTCACAGTCTAATTGTAGTACATCGTTCTCCTGGTTGATTTAATCTTTAGCCTCAGCTTTTTTTTTTTTGTTTTGTTTTTTGAGTTTTAATTGGTGCAAACTTGCAATGCCAATTTGGGTTTAATCCTACATTAACACTTGGGCTTTCGGCCAAATTCGTCTTTCCATTGTGTTTTCATTTAAAGATGTTCATCCAAGTCAGCAATTAGAATGCAAGGACGTGAGGAGAGCAAACTTTTAAATCAGATGGCAACAACTTTGTACAAC